>CM070495.1:42807736-42855054 GCA_036324585.1 Champsocephalus esox
TAACATCAGAGGGACTATATCCGAATAATTCATGCAGTAAAATATAGAATTTTTCCTTCTGACATGTAATTGAGAATAACATATAAATATATAAATAAAATCATACAGTGACATCATCTGTTTTGCTTTAATTTGTTCCCCCCTTCAGAAGTAACCAATCAGCTCCTTCCCTTTAAAACCCCTTAAAATAAAGGAAACATTAAAAATAAGTGAAAAGATTAATTAATTAATAAAGAAAATGATCAAAATCTTCACAAAAACTATGAATATATAATAATATTTATTTGCTATTCGGGGGGGGGGTGTTTAAAGGTCATTCGAATAATCTGCAATTTCTTCTAGAAGAGATTCACAGAGACGCTCAGAGTGCGTTTATCTTAAGTTTGATAAATAACATTCAAGTGATTACTGTTCTAGCTCTCCTGGTGAAATCCTTGTAGGTATTTGTTGCCACCACAATAATAACAAACATTGCCGTTTGTTTCCCTTTTGTCTTCTGTTTCAGATCCCTCCGGTGGATTTTCAGTTGCTGGAGTTCTCGGCATTATTTTATTTGTTGTTGTTGTTGTTTGTATTGTTGTAGCTGTGCTTGTATGCACTGGTCGCATCACCCTAATATGTAACAACGGTAAGTGTCTCATTTTATAGTTTTGACAGTTCTCTTCCCTGAAGTCAGGAGGGATCTTCTTGAATATATTTCTGTTTTCCTTCCAGTAGAAGAAAAGGGCAAACCTTCCTCCTCCAAAAGCCCTGCTGCGAAATCTGAAGATTCTGAAACCGTTCAACTAAAGATTTAAAGAGTTAATCTGGATCCAGCCTTGTGACTGAGTCATAAAGGTAACCAGGTTCACCTCTGCTGAAGTGTGTGTGTGTGTGTGTGTGTGTGTGTGTGTGTGTGTGTGTGTGTGTGTGTGTGTGTGTGTGTGTGTGTGTGTGTGTGTGTGTGTGTGTGTGTGTGTGTGTGTGTGTGTGTGTGTGTGTGTGTGTGTGTGTGTGTGTGTGTGTGTGTGTGTGTGTGTGTGTGATAATGGGAAGACATGTTATCTGCTCCTCGTTTATTTCAGAGAGTTAAAAGCTGGGTTTAGGTTCTGATGAGTTTGAGGTTAACAGGAGGCTGTGGCTCGTGGTTCACGGGTAAAATATAATATATTGTAAATTGTAACACCTGAATATTTTAAACAAACAGAAATACATTTCAAACTCAAAAACATATTAAGAAGGAGAAAACAGAAAAGAGGAAGTGTCCTGTAATGCTGACAGATTATTAACGAGTCATTCTTTAAAGAGAGAATTTCATTAATAGTTTTTCTCTTTCCACAAAAAACACTTGAAATCGAGGAGGACGGTTTCTTACGATATGTTTTCAGTCCCTTTTTTTCTCGAAATTGGACAGGAAGTGTCCTTTTTTAATATCGGGTGAACTGATTATTAATGAATCGTTTTAGACGCCTTTGCCCAAAGTTACTTAAATACACCATCCCACTGAGCCACAGCCAGTAATGGTTTAAGTTGAATTTTGATATTTTGTGTGACGGAAATCTACTTTAAAAAGTTGAAATGCCTTAATTTCCTGAAAGAAGATGGTTTTCTTTCACTGTGTTTTATCTTTTATATTTATTGATTAATTCCAGGTTAAAGTAATTTATTTGTAATCAAATTTCGATCCTTAATGAATAAATGTAGCTGTAGAGAAACTGATGGAAATGTGAAAAATGATGAGATGGCAGAGCAGGTTATTCGTACAAATACTTTACAAGACTTTGTAATTTGACCAAAACGTAATCAATATAATCTAAACTTTAAATCCTTTCAGTTGTTTTTGTGTACATTATTGTTAATTAGTTGCATTAAATCATGTAATCCTGTAAAGAGCAACGTTATGCTTCTGATCCAGAGCTGTGAAACACCTGCATGCGGTCAGTTAGTCCTCAGCTTCTGTCCTTCAGAGAGTGAACAGATGCATGAGGACATTTTAACACCTCCATACTTGTAGTCCTTTAACAGCTCCATAGTTGTAGTCTTCCAACGGCTCCATAGTTGTAGTCCTTTAACAGCTCCATACTTGTAGTCCTTTAACAGCTCCATAGTTGTAGTCCTTTAACGGCTCCATAGTTGTAGTCCTTTAACAGCTCCATAGTTGTAGTCCTTTAGCAGATGCTCTCCTGCTGCTTGTAGTTCGTAAAGGATGTAGAGACGGCATTAACAGAAACTCTCTCTGATCTGAAGCTGCTCTCTCGCTGTAAAGAAATGTACTCTGAAGCTGGAATATAATGTGACTTATTTTATATTTTTGTATTTACATTGTTTGTTACGAGCTTGTTGTTTGTGATGTTGTTAAAGTGCTAATCCAAAGTGTATCATCTGAACGATGACCTGCTGTTGCTGTGATGCTTGAACTGCTTTGATCTGAAAGCTCCTTTATGATGTTCTCTGATGCTCTGCAGGGTTTCTATGCTGTCATTTAAACTGTTCCATTTATATCCAGATGTTTGAATAAAACATGAAACAAGTCAATCTGTGTGTTGGGACTTATATTTAATTATATATTCTCATATTTGTTGCATAGATGCACTTTAATGAACGTTTTTATACTCTTTTTAATTTTCATTTGTGAGCATTTTACGACTTTATTAAATAAGTTGGTGGAGAGAACTAACACTTGAAGAGGTGATAAAACAGATACTGCATAATAAATAATAATAAAGGGCATTTGTATTTATATAGCACTTGAGATACAAGAGACTAAGCTCACAGAGCTCACAGAAACACATTCAAACAAATAATTAATACAGTTATAAGAAAGATGATGAATGTGTAGACTCAGTGAAAGTAGATAAAGACAATACATCAAGAGAGATATCATTGAGAATTACTAAAACTAAAAAGTGACATTATTTATTAGGCATTCGTTTTTATGATTCAGCTTTTCCCCTCGCATTACTTAACTTACTAAATATTTGTTTTACAACAGTTTAAGATATATTAGTACAGGGTTTTATCCTGATTTCACATTAACATCAGTACACTTTGTAAATGTAGTGTACATGTTTCTTTATGTTATCAGCGGTAGATTGGCTGCTCCTCTGTTACTCTGTTCTTATTCAACAGGCTGAAGTCACCGTAAGGAAGGAGTAAGAACCAGTTTGAATCTTCCTTATTTACTTAGAGCAGTGGTTCCCAAACTTGTTGTGCCCAAGGCACACCAAAGGACAAGTACAAATCTCAAGGCACACCTATTGTGCAAAATAGCCCTTATAACACGTGTTATCACTCATATCATGTAAAATATCCGTACATGTGCATAATTATTTACTAATGCCAAATAAAATGTGACAAAGACAACTATATTACTCATGAAATATTTATTAATGAAGTATTTCAGAAATGTATTTGAAACATTATCAAATTAGGCTTCATCAAAGCAGCAACACACTCATTTAAACCAGACAGGTCACACAATACAAAATGAGGCAAAGGAAACTCAGCAGAAATTCAGCACAGAGAACAGTCAATGCAAGGAAGCTGCATTGTCCATGGTCCTGAACTACACATTATAAATGTAACATTTCAGCAATCAGCATTGAAACATGTGCTATTGTAAATATTTTGCCGATTTACAAATCAGTGAGATACATGTGCCTGTCGGGGCACGCAGAATGTTGTAATCCTTGGTGGCACTGAGGAGAGGGCCACTCGCAAGTCCTGTTCAACAGAGAGCCGTGACCTCCTGTTGTTTTTCATGTAAATCAGAGAAGAGAACGCCAACTCCAGAGATGGGGTCGTTACTAATTTTTTTTAATATATTACATATTACTTTAAAAAAAGTAATAGATTACACTACTTTGTTACTATCTACATAAAGTAACTCCATTAGCGTCCATTTTCAACGCCAGGGCCTTAGCGTCCATTTTCAACGCAAGGGGGGGGGCCCTTAGCGTCCATGTTCAGCTTTCCGGGATGTCCATGTGCTTCTATGGACGCTCATGTAAGCACGGCATTCGTTTGTGTCAACTGCCCTTAAAGGCAATGAAGACACTACACTACCCAGAATCCCCAGCTATCGTTTGGACTACACCATGTGCTCTGTTTGACGTCACGTGATTTCTCCCTGCAGAAAAAGAAAACATGGCCGAACTTCGTTTTATTCTGGGTGTAAAATGCCTATTTTAAAGTTAGTTTGGCCATTAAAATGCGTTTTGATGTCATTTGATGCGAGAAATATGAGTTGTTATTTCAGATGATGTGTGCAGTGGATGTACATGATCTTTAGTTTGCTAGTTATTACGAAGATTACTTCAGGAAATTGCGTCCAACGTTTTCATTGTTACCAAGGTGGTTGCTAGGGACGCTGCTATCGATATTATTTCTGTTATGTTGTGTAACTGTTTAATGGTGTTATCTTTATTGCTACCCCCTTCCCCGTCAATGTATAGTGTTGGTCCACAGCGCAAACATATTAGTTTAACACAATCCGCATCTAAAGATACGTTATTTTCCCCCTGTGCAATTCCAGTCTCACATCTCAGAGCACATCGTCATTAACAAATACCGGAAACAGACCGAAAATATTTAAAAAAAATAAAATAATACCTTATTCCGAGTGTGCTTGCTTTTCTCTTTGAAAGTCATCACATAACGGCATTGTAATACACGGTTCGGCTGCATTAAATATTACATATCTGCCGCAGTTCTGTATTTATAGCCCTGATGAGAAGACAAACATGAGGAACTGAAAACGTGACGTGGATCATAAATATATCAGCCATTAAACAACATCTTACATTTCTTTTCACACATTACGTCTCCTTGTAGTATCAACACTAATTCGGCTCACTTTTATATTTGATCCAATTGGTAGATAGGCTGCATTTACACCATAAAGGTGCACAGCTGATATAAAGGGACACCTGGTGGTTAAAGCATGTTATTGAATTTCAATATTTTTATTATTAGATATTAATAGAATCCCTATAAAGTATATTCATTACTCGTTATTCTCTAGGCCTACTAATAGTTAATTAAAGACTGTATATAATGACTATTTTGCACATCCCGTTCAAGATTTCAAGATGTTCTAAGGTTTATTGACATATCATATAGGCCTACACAACTATGGTGTAGTTCTGCACTGAATGAAAAACTTGGGTCGCAGGTTCCTCAACAGTGCATTACAAGACATCTATCAATATGTGTGCATACCTCCAGCAATGTTAACTATGTTGTATGTATACTATGATGTAACGCAAATGTTCCAACTTGGGATCAATAAAGTATATCTTATCTTAAGCTGATCGATGGCTACTGCCATATTTGCAAAATGTGCCTCTGAACCTTGACAAGTGCATGTTTCAGGCTTATCAATTAATGTAATGTAATGTTATCAATTAACAACAGGAGGGGTCACAAACATAAGTCCAGCTGTTAAATAAAGCTCTTCTGACCTTAGCTGGCGTGTGGGTATATATATTAATACTGCCCATTATGGGCACAAGCAATTTTCACCCATTTATTAATTATATGTTTTAAATGTGAGTGTTTCCTGTCCCCTAAACCTCCAGGGATGTACACAGTTTAATACTGGCAACTTCTTATTATGGGAAATACGAAAACGTCTTTTAAAACTACAACTCCCAGTAGAGACGTGCCATAGAGAACATGTTGCGAAACAGAATAGCCAGCATATGTAGTTCTGGGGACGGGGAGGGGGGGGGACGCGGTGGACCCGTTCAAATCCAGTTTTGAACAGTCGTGGTTCCATCCCATTTCAAGTGCTGTTCGAGGCTCGGTAACCCTCGGAGCACACTCTCCAATCACAGAGCTTGAGGACTATCACGGGGTTTGCCAAACAGAGCACATGGTGTAGTCCAAACGATAGCTGGGGATTCTGGGTAGTGTAGTGTCTTCATTGCCTTTAAGGGCAGTTGACACAAACGAATGCCGTGCTTACATGAGCGTCCATAGAAGCACATGGACATCCCGGAAAGCTGAACATGGACGCTAAGGGCCCCCCCCTTGCGTTGAAAATGGACGCTAAGGCCCCCCCCCTGGCGTTGAAAATGGACGCTATGGCCCCCCCCCTTGCGTTGGAAAAAGCCGGCCGGGGACTTGACATAACGTCAACATAGGCCGACCTGGGAGTAAGGATGTGTTGGTTAATCCGGCACGACGCTCACAGAGGCCCCCTGAAGCCCCCCATACGAAGGGCCTTTCCGGGTCTTGGAACACAGGGGCAAGCACTTGTTGGTCGACCTGGGTGGCAAGGCCGAGCACCTCTCGGTGGACCGGGTTAAGGCTATTAATATCTATACCGGTTTTTAATTTCACTCCTCTTTTAGCTGACATTTAGTAAATGCAGGTACATTTTTAGCAGCTATTCATACTAAATCAGTTGTCCCTCCCCCTGGTGGCAGGACCAACAGATCCATCTCTAGACTTTGCAGCCCTGTCCCCCCATAAGTGTTATATTTTCACAGCTCAGTGTCAGTAAATATTGTGCAGTTAGTATTGGACTACAAGATAGATGCAAGCCTGTACATGTAGAGTTATTTAAAGCATAAATGAGTGGGTTGGGTTCTGGAGGTGTGGTCATAGCCGTGGGAAAATGTTTCAAATGGGGGGTGCTGTGGGGATGGCACCAGGGCCGGTTCTGACCAATTTGCTGCCCGGCAAGATTTTAGCTGGCAATGAAAAACCTCTATGACCAATCCACTACAAACAGAGAAACATATTGACATGGTGGACAGCTTATATAAAAAGGCTTCAAATGTATTTAGTGTTGCATGAACATGTTCTAATTGGGGGTGGACATCCTCTAGGGGTGTCCAGGGGAGCTCGCGGAGATCTTTTTTTAACATTTTAAAGTAAAATGCTTCAATCTGGTGCACTTTGAGCGCCCAATTACTAGAGACTGATCTAGGAGGTTCAACTCTAAACACCCATTTGAAAAAGATCGGTTTGCATTTTATTAATAAAATAAGTATGTGAACATAACCAATAACCTATAGCCAATAACAAATACATGTAGGCTAACTTATGTTATTTTTGTGGTTCATTTATATCTTATTTTACCATTTAATATTTATTTATGCATTTTTTTAAATCTCTCCAGTTTTAAACAATATGTTTTGTTACTGTGTATACAACACGCAATACTGTTTTTATTTATCCCAATAATTATAAAGGTGTGCCTTGGAAATATTTGTTTACATCAATTGTGATCAAAACGTTTGAGAGTCCTTTACCTCACTGAGCCTCTCAGTCTGACAGCAGAGAGCTCTCCCTCCACATTATTGTAGAAACAGCTTCTTATATCCGTTAGCGCAGCAGAAGCTGACAACAATCCCTGCCGGTACCGGTGCACCCCCTCTCTCTGTCTATCTATCTATCTCTCTCTCTCTCTCACTTTGGCTGTGAGCTGCGGGCGTACAAGACAAATGGAAAATGTAACCTGGGTGAAAAGGGTGTTATCTTTACTTAATTACGAATGTTGTTACATCAAAGCTGAAAATTCCATTATTTTGTTGGTATTATATTTGTATTTAATCTTGTGGAAGTGCATATCCCCTGTTCTCCACCAGGGGGTGCTGCAGCACCCTCAGCACCCCTACTTCCCACGGCCCTGGGTGTGGTTACAGCAATTGTGCTTGGTCGGCGTGGCCTGGGCCTGGTGGTGGGGCCCAATGTGATATATTTTCATGGGGCCCAAAATCCCTGGCGTGTATGCTCCAGAGGGCAGGACCTATAACACATGTACTACCAATAGCCTTGTGAGGCTGAACAAAAGGACCTTTTGACTATGAACATAAACAAAACATTTACTGACCTTTTTTAGGATAGCTTAAAGTAATGTTGTAAAATTACAACCGGGGGCCTTACAGGGTTAAAGGCTATTGTTTATTGTTATTTACTTTAAGATGTTTATTCTTATCATTTAATTTAAAAACTCTTATTTAAATGATGTGTGTGTCTCTGTGTTCCTGCTGATACACTGAGAGAATGAGCTCAGAGTGCTGCTGATCACCATAAGCTAAACAGTCTGTATATTGCATTACTTTTGTAGAATGTAAGCTTTGTTGATACTTTGCCTGCGGGAATACGAAAAAAATAGTTAGATATACTGAATATTATTTGATCTATTCCACCACTTAATCCCAAATAATGTAGAGGTGTGCTGTAGGTGCCTTAAATAACCCCTTATCTTCTAGTGAGATGTATTTTTATGCTCATATAATAGTGATTTCAATGCCACCCCAAAATGATCACTGGTTCCATCCTGGCCACCCCACTGACAATGTCCTGGCTCCGCCACTGCCTGAGAGGACAGCTAAATGCCCAGCAGCCCTTTTCCACCAGGCCCAACAACAAGAGCAAGGCTGCTCCAGAGCATCTTATCGTGTCAGTCACGTTCTGGAGAAACACATGAAGTCTTTCAAAGACGGCGAAGTTGTGAAAGAAGCTTTCCTGGAGGCTGCCGACGCGCTTTTGGGGGACAGTAAAAATAACAGTAGCATTTCAACAGGTTTTTGATACAATAAAAACTCAAGTTAGATACCGTTATTAATCAGCTGTAAGTTTTAGTTTGTTTGAACTTATTCATTATAATTATTGTACAAAATGGTATAAGAATGCAAACATTCTGTTTAAATTGATTATAGTCTATCATCAGTTCAGGTTAAGAAACTAGTGTTGCTTGCATCCTGTTTTAAAGGCATTTCTTTTGATACTCGACTAAAATGCAACAAAAAAAGGGTTTGATTCTATTAAATTAGTCTCTCTTATTGCACGTTGGCAGCAGATTCCTGAGTAGCTTCAGATCTGAGTCGTCTTATTAGTAAGCCTCATTTATACTTTTGTAGCAACACTATTTTTATATAATGGCAAAGAAAGGGCTCAGAGTATTTTCTTTTTTCCTGTGTCATGAGGCAGCACTGTTCAATGTTTCTTGAACACATTACCCACTGTAGTAACGGGTGCATAAACTCCAACTCTGTATCAACAACACTGCTGTGTAACTTCAGTTAAATACTTGTATGTGTGTAGATTAGAAAGAGGTGAGATAAAGGATCTGCAGTATTTTATGAAGTATTAATCGTATAAAGGTCAGTTTTATACGAGTAGAAGTGTGTATTTACCTGGCAGCAGGCTGTCAGTAATGCCTCTCTATTTGGACTAGTAGATCTCTGCAGACTGGCAACTTTAAAAGTAGCTCTCTCGTGTACTTATATTTGTACATTTATGAACATTGATCTGAAATGTGAATTTTTTTGAAACCTCATACACTTTACTGTGACCTTTCTAGTTGGATGCAAACTGCATTTCGTTGTACTCGGTGCAATGACAACAAAGTTTGATCTAATGTAGCTGGAGAGGTGCCAGTTTGCCTTGCCTTACCAAACCCAACTATCCCTATCTGACGCCTCTCCATTAGTGCATGTGTGTAGGTCCTGTTTGTGCACGCATGTATTTCTGCCAATAATTAAAGTAAATAATAACTAAACGTAATTTGTAGCACGTATAATGTCTACAGCATAACGATAGCTAATTCTCTAAATGAATGGTTGTCTTTTCGTGACTGATTATGTTTTAGTATGAATAACATAATTATCACATCTGCCATTGTGATGAAGTCCAGGGTCATTTGTTGATGGAGTGTTCTTAGAGATAAATGGGTTCAATGTTTTAAACTGATGCCATACACTTGACAGATACTTGAGTTTGGTTTGTGAAACCTTCACACTATGGGAGCATACTTCAGCTCTTTAACAACATCTTAGTTAATATTTTTAACTCACTGCACTATAACCTTTATTCCAGCAATGAATCAGCACTTTGGACTGAGACACTCCCTGAGTCACACGAGAGGAGACAGAGTTCAGCAGAGGAGGCGTGACAGAGCTCACCTGACTCACTGCAGAGAGACAGACGGACTGAAAAACAGACGATCACATTCGCCTTCAGACCAAACTAACAACTTCCTCTGAGTTCAGCAACAGGAGAGAAAAGTGGAAACTACAACACTGCAGCTTCAACCTGCGGACCCTCCACCCCCTGAAGGTGAGTCTGACTCCAAACAATACTCAAATGGCGCTTTTCCACTGCAGGACCTAGCACGGCTTAGCACGGTTTAGTTTGGCCTTGGTAGGCCATGCTGACTTTAAAGGTCACATGTCATGGCCATTTCTACTGCTCATTATTCCATTGCTGAGGTCGACTAGAATAGATTGACATTGTTCCAAACTCACATTGGTTTCTCACAGCATCTCTGTACAGCATGTGTATTCACTCTCTGTCCTAAACGGCTTGTTGGAGCTCCTACCTGTGAGCCCACTGTGCTCTGATTGGTCAGCTCGTCCACTCTGTTCTGATGAGTCCACCACGTTACAGTGGAACATCAGTGATTACGTGTTACCATGGCGTTTGTTAGCAACCAGGAAATGACACCAGTAATGAGAAACAGATGGGAATGCTGCGTGGGGTCTGGGTGCCGTGTTGGCGGGACGTTGAGGGGCTCGCTGCTCCGCCCTTTGAGGCTCGAGGAGCGGACAGTGTGAGCTGGATTACTGGTGTCGTTTCCTGGTTGCTGCGTGGGGTCGATGAGACACAGCGAAACTCAGCCTGAGCACACACACACACACACACACACACAGTTTGCCAAACACTCACAGCCTGAAAAAAGACTAGGCAGTCAGTGTATGTGCCGGCGAAACTCAGCGCAGTCGCGCAGCTGAGAAAAGGCAAGGCTGAGTGAGTGTTTCTCCGCGATCCCAACTCGTCTATTACCACGTTCAGGGAGCTCAATGCTCGACGCTAAAGGTCCCCGCACTGCGTTTGATAGTGTTGCAAGGGATCCTGGTGTGTGAGGAGCTCCACGGATTGGTCCATTTGGATATGGTGACGTCACTGTACCCAGAAGGAAAACAATTGTAAAAGAAAGTGTTAGAGTTTACTCGCTACAGGGTGTACTCTGAGGGTTTGTGACTGCAGACCGTTCACATGCAGAAAGAGCTACGTATCACGAGGGGACGGGTGATAACCGGAAAGCATGACATGGGACCTTTAAGCTGCGTTTCCATTAAAGCTAGTAACTGGGGTAGTTAACGACGCAGTGTAGGCGGGGCGATCGGCTGTTCGGCGGGCGGAGCGACGCTGCGTAAAACTGCCGTGACGTTGTCTTCAATGCGACACAAAACACAAAACAGCATAACAATGGAGGATATGGAAGCGATCGTTTACTTGGTTCTTGGTATGTGGCTTTGTTTCACAGCAAGGAGGTATAGTGTTGTCCTTTTGTATCTTGCTTTATTATAGACAACTCAGGAGACAGCGAGTATGGTTGACTGTGCTTTATTCGCGCTCGGTGCTACATCGTAACTGGTGTCGCTCATATAACATTCCGGGTATTCACAACTTCGGACCAAAGAGTATGTCACAACATTACAGGAGGCAAACTTTGTGTCGGAAAAGACTGCGTATAGCAAGACGAGATACAGAAGAAAGTAAGAGGAGAGTTTGGGCAATCATACAACATGCACAGTATATACATGTGTTTGTCAAATGATTTAAACCATTTGTTTAGATAGGGACACAACGCTTTCAAGCAAAGAACAGAGCGTTAGCAAAAACGTACCATCCTGCAGCCGTTGCCGAGTCCAGGCGTCGTTTCGCGTTGCGACGTCGAGCTCCCGCGGTATTTTTTCATCCGCAACGAGATGGAGTAACGTCTGTACCTCGTTGTCACGATCCTAAAGTTTTGTCATGTTTTTAGTTGTGTATGTCTTGTTATGTGTGTTGTTTTGTGGTTCTGTTCTCCCTGTTTCTTGTCTGGTCCTTCTCCCTGTGTTTTCCTCCCTGTCGTTAGTTTCCCTGGTGTGTCTAATCGTCTGGTTGTGTTCACCTGTTGCCCTTGTGTTGCTCCCTCCTTTACCCAGCTGTTTCTTGTTCCTTGATTGCCCCTCCCTGTATTTAGTCTCGTCTCTTCCTGTGTTCCCCTGTCGGTTCATTGTCTGTTTGTCCTCCCTTCACGTCACGCTTCTTGTTTTTCTCTCCGGTCTTCCTCCATGTTTTTCACGGTCAGTTTTTGTAGTCTGCCTTTGGGTCCTACCTTTTCCACAATTTCCCGAATCCTAACACTCGTCCGACGACCACGGAGTGTTTTTGTTGTTGCTGCCATTTCTTTATGGATTTGTTGACGGGAGTTTGTCTGTTTTAAAAATGGTTCTTAGGCGACGCTTGGGGACTGTCTCGCGCAACGATTTTGACGATTCTCTGACCAATCAGCAGTCGGGAGTGTTTGCGTCCCTAGTTTAGCATATTCATCTCGGTTGTTGGCTCGGTAGGAACCTCGATTTTGGAGGGCCAGAAAAAAAGTGAAAAAGTACCCGTGAGCCGGAACTGCCCCAAGTGGAAAAGCAAAAAAAAGCGGGCCGGGCCAAACTAAACCGTGCTATGCCGTGCCAGGTCCTGCAGTGGAAAAGCGCCAAAAGTGAATTTCAGTGAAGTCAGTAGAGGAGGGGGAGGGGAGCCGTGACTGACTGCACTTCCTGTCTGCTGTGTTTCAGCTTCACTCAGAGACAACATGGCTTCCAGGTTAGAGGAAGACCTCTGCTGTCCGGTCTGTCAGGAAGTCTTTAGAGATCCTGTCATCCTGTCCTGTAGCCACAGCTTCTGTAAAGCCTGTCTGAAGAACTGGTGGGATGGGAAAGAAGAAAAGGATTGTCCAGTTTGTCGGAGAAAATCTTCATATGAATTCATTATTAACTTTGCTTTAAAGAACCTGTGTGAGACCTTCTTACAGGAGAGAGACCAGAGACCTCCAGAGGCTCTCTGCAGTCTGCACTCTGAGAGACTCAAACTCTTCTGTCTGGATCATCAGCAGCCAGTGTGTCACATCTGCAGAGATTCAGAGAAACACACCAACCACAGCTTCAGACCCATGGATGAAGCTGCTCAGGATCTCAAGAAGAAGCTCCAGGAAGCTCTACAGCCCTTTCAGGAGAAACTGAAGCTCTTTGAAGAAGTTAAAGTGGAGTTTGATCTAACAGCAGGACACATGAAGGTCCAGGCTCAACGCACAGAGATGCAGATTAAGGAGCAGTTCAAGAAGCTTCACCGGTTTCTAGAAGAGGAAGAGGAGGCCAGGATGGCTGCACTGAGGGAGGAAGAGGAGCAGAAGAGGAGGATGCTGGAGGAGAAGATGGAGGCTGTGAGCAGAGAGATAGCAGCTCTTGCACACACAGTCAGAGCCACAGAGGAGGAGCTGAGAGCTGAAGACGTCTCCTTTCTGCACAGCTACAAGGCTGCAGTGGAGAGGCTGCAGCGCCCCCTGCTGGAGGCTCCACAGCTGCCCTCGGGAGCTCTGATAGACCAGGCCAAACACCTGGGCAACCTCAGCTTCAACATCTGGAGCAAGATGAAGGACATGGTGACCTACTCTCCTGTCATCCTGGACCCAAACACTGCTGATCCAAGACTCATCCTGTCTGAAGATCTGACCAGAGTGAGAGGAGGACTCAAACAGAAACTTCCTGATAATCCAGAGAGGTTTGATAGTTGCCCCTGTGTCCGGGGCTCTGAGGGCTTTGACTCAGGGACTCACAGCTGGGATGTCCAGGTTACAGACAGTACAGGGTGGGTAATGGGTGTGTCAGCAGAGTCTGTCCAGAGGAAGGGACTCATGGAGTCTGGATCATGGGGAATATGGTTCTGTGAAGGTGAATACTTAGCATGGTCACCATCAGATCCACTCACTCCTCTCCGCCTGAAGAAGAAGCTCCAGAGGGTCAGAGTGAGTCTGGACTGGAACCGAGGAAAGTTGTTGTTCTCTGACCTTGACACCAACACACACATACACACCTTCACACACACTTTCACTGAGAGGATGTTTCCATACATCAGCACTCTAAAGGAAGTGCAGATATTACCGCTGAAGGTGTGGGTGACAGTGGATCAGAGCAGGTAGAGATGAACAGGATCATTATATCTGCGATGTTCGTCTCTGAAAGGGATCGTTCACTGACCTCTGAACCCGTCCTCCTGCTGGCTCTTTATT
This sequence comes from Champsocephalus esox, assembly GCA_036324585.1. NCBI lineage: Eukaryota > Metazoa > Chordata > Actinopteri > Perciformes > Channichthyidae > Champsocephalus > Champsocephalus esox. Next base: position 42,821,784 of record CM070495.1, read on the forward strand.
CTAAACATGTTTTTATTCTTGTTGTTATTGAGTTTGATAATCTGCTTGTTGATCATACTGTCAACCTTTATTAAATTGAAACACGTGCATTTAGCTGACACTTGTATCCGAGTAACATCATGTTCATCATTCATTTACTTTTTCCATCTCTGCTTCCAGTTAATGCAACAATCCAATTCAAGACACTGGTGCTGGCCTTGGTTCAACTCCAGCTCGTGCACTTCGCTCGGCATCAGCCAATAAGATTGCTGCTCCCTCACTAGTGATGGGAATTACGGCTCTTTGAAGGGAGCCGGATCTTATGGCTCCGTTCCTTTCCGAGAGCCGTTGAAAAGAGCAGTTTTTTTAAGGGGGCGGGGCTACTAGGTTTATCTGCGAAATAATCACCAGGATAATGATTGACTGTATTGCCAGAAATCTACTTTTACTCACAGAAAAATGTATCACTTGCTACATCTCTCAGCCAGCCAAACTACTACTCAAGTAGCATGCCATCCTCTATGGAACATTCGCATTCAGGAAAGCAAGTTCACGCAAAGGCGAGTGGATTTATGGCCGGCAGTGAACCAACGATAAAAAGAACGTCTCTCACCAAGTACGACTCGATTCCCTTCGTTTGAGAGCCGTTCAAAAGAATCGGACCGTTCGCGAACTTCACATCACTAATCTACGGAGCCCCCTAGGGGACATGGAGAAGAAAAAAAATAATAATTTGAAAAAAAATAATAATAATGTTTTGCGAGATATCGCAAAGGGGTTTTGCGAGATCTCGCAAAAGTATTGCGAGATCTCGCAAAACCCCTTTGCGAGATCTCGCAATACTTTTCATTTAGTACTTGCTGGTCAGTTCGGCTGCTACGGCAACACAGAAACCACAACAATGGAGTGATTCATCGATTTTACTTTGAGCTTGGCCTTAAATATAAAGATATAACATCAGTGCTTGGCAATAGGCACGGGTTTCACACATAGACTGTATATATAAAAGGGTTTCACATAAGACACCTCAAGAGAACACTCAGAGCGAGGGGACATGCACGTTCCTCTGAGCTGAGTTATTGACAGATTCGAATTTCGCGGATCAATAACTCATGAACATAACGTTGTAAAAATACAAACAACATGACTTTACGATCATAGCAAGGTAGACAACGAGCTACAGAGTAGTTTTTATCAGAACAGTTCGATACGCGCCGTCATCCGAGCGAAACATCAAGAATTGGTCACAATCTGCAGCTTGAGGAGGGAGAGGAGTGCTTAGGGACCGTCTACAAACTGCAACGGGGTTTTGCGAGATCTCGCAAAACATTTTATTTATTTTTTTTTCAAATACTTTTTTCTTCTTCTCCATGTCCCCTAGGGGGCTCCGTACTAACCCTCACTGTGAGTGGGACCCAGGTAACCCCCAACAACATGCCTGTTTGCTATCCTGGCTCCTAAATCAGAATCAGGTTTATTACCAGGTAGGTTGACACGTACAAGGACTTTGACTTGGTGTCGTGGTGCATAGCCTACATACAACATAACTATTTTATGAAAAATATAGTAAAATAAAAAAAAACTGCATTTACATTGAAATAGAATGAAACAAAAATATGTGCAGTAATAATAAAAGACCAGATATTGTGTGCATTGTGTGCATTAATGTGATGAGAGAGTCCGTGTTGTGGCGGAGGGAAAGTGTCAGTGGGAATGAATGGTGGAACGAGCTCCTCATTGACATCAGGGCAGCAGGAGCTCTGCATATCTTCCCTCACAAACTGAAAACGGTTTCCATTGTATCTTGGCAATTCAATTCTTGCATAAAAAAAAGCACTTTAAAGAGTTATTTTAGGCTTGGGGTGTTAAACTCAATTTCATAACCTGATAATAAACCTGATTCTGATTCTGATTGGCCATGTCATCATCCTCACAGTTAGATAACAGGTTTTCTTTACATCTAAAGGAAATGACATTACATTATGAATCAATAACAGATGAAAAGAAGCAATGTTTCAGAAACTTAACATAATATAATAATAATAATAATAATAATAATAATAATAATAATAATAATAATAATAATAATAATAATATTATAATAATAACTGTATTTGTATAGCACCTTTCATACAGGGGATTGCAGTTCAAAGTGCTTTACATCAGTACAAAATAAGACATCAAATCAGTGTAAAACAAGCAGCAAGAGCAAAGCATAAAGTGGGATAAAATAATTAAAAATAAAAACATGGGGAATAAAACAGAGAAATAGTGCAATGTCAATCACAGAGAATAGTGCAGTATAATAGAGTAAAGTCAGTCAAATGATTTGGTAAAGAGAGGTTTTAAGCTGCCTTTTAAAAACGTATTGGCTTCCCTAATATTGTTGGGTCACGTGTTCCACAGTGTTGGGGCGTAGTTCAAAGACTGCTTCACCGATCTTCTTATGACTCTTTCTGGTGACCTCTAGTAGACCTGCATCTGATGATCGCAGTGTTCTGGCGGGCAGTGGTGTAGTGGGCGTTGGACGCGGGGGTACGCCGTACGCCCACTTATTTGGAGCATGATCTTTTTTGTAATAGTCTAATAAATATAAAATCATTGCCAGTCTTATCAGTTGCAAGTGTGTATTTGTTGTAATAATGACAAAAACATAATACATTTCACAGTAATTATACCGTTATTATTATACACAATTATTGTGTGGCATTGTTTGGGATGACCTAATTTAAAATAGCGTCCCCCCAGTAAAAAAATCCCCACTACCACTGCTGGCGGGTGTGTAGTTTATTAGAGAGTCAGCAATGTAGCTGGGTCCTTGTCCATTTAGAGCTTTGTATGTGAGGAGAAGCACCTTCAAATCTATTCTGAAAGTTATACAGGAAGCCAGTGTAGAGTAGCTAAGACAGGACTAACGTGTTCCCTCCTTTTGGTATTCGTCAGTAGTCTAGCTGCAGAGTTTTCAATGAGCTGGAGTCTTCCAATGGCATCTTGGGGAGAGCAGTGAATCCAATAGATATAAAAGCATGAATTAGCTTATCTGCATCATTGTGATTTATGAATGGTCTTACCTTCGCTATGTTTCTGAGATGAAAGAAAGCTATTTTGGTCACTTTGTTTAAATGGGCGTTGAAGTTCAAATCTGAGTCCAGGATGACACAGAGACGTGTCACCTCCGGTTTAATCCAAGTGGTTAAACTTCCTAGATTATTTGTTAGCATCTCTCTTTTTGATTTGGGGCCGACAAGTAGGACTTCAGTTTTGTCCTCATTCAATTTAAGAAAATTATCGTTCATCCATTTGTTTATTGCTGTCAGGCAGTTGGTAATGGAGTTTATGGCTGTCACATCATTTGGTTCAGTGGATATGTACTGTAGTGGCTATTTGTCAACAACAATAAAGTTTCAAAAGGCCACTGAGGCACCAGGGGCCTGTACCAAAAAGTCAACTATAATACTCGTCAAAAATGAAGAAGTTAAACTTTAAACATCCATGACTTAAACACTTTATCCAGGATCAAAGCCTCAGAGCTGCACCTGCAAGGTGAACACAGCTGGGAACAGAAAAAGTGTTTGAATGCATACATTAACAGGTTTATGATATCACTGCCCCGTCTAAAACACGATCTGACTTCAATTACATTTGTCTCGAGTGTTTCGTCAACTTAATGTGTTGCTTAAAATAATACTTCTGCATCCAGTCTGTGACGCTGTGAGTGTTGCACGGCCAGATACGGCTCAGCTGACTCAGATAAGAAAATATATGATACATTACGAAGTCATATGTCATATGACTGTACTGTTGACAGCTTCATAGTATGTTGAATACTTAAAACGAAAGTTAATTATAAATCATATATGATCAATCATATTCTTGTATGAACCCATAATGAGAATGCTTCTTGATGGTTTTTGAATATGTATGTATGCTTACAATTTTAGTTGGTGCTGTTTGATAACTTTGCGTTTTAAAAAGAGGGTGTTGACAGCTTCATAGTATGTTGAATACTTAAAACGAAAGTTAGTTATAATTAAATATAATCAATTATATTCTTGTACCAGGAAACCCCTGGTATACTCTCTCCTGGTAAGCTCTGTCCTTGAGAGCTGGGTTAGACGGCTCTCGGTAAGTGGTTTGCTAGAAGACGTTATTAGAACGATCCAGAATACATGATTTTATGCTGGAAGTTATTAGAACGATCCAGAATACATGATTTGGGCTTTTGAATGAATATGAATTAAGGTTTTAGATAAAAAATATATAACCCCATTTTGATATATTTTGTATGATTATGATGTGTTAAAAAGGTAAAGACTCTGTATTGGTTTGGATCTACTTTTTCTTCAAATAAACTGATCTCACCTTTTGGATTGGGACAATTAAAGGACATCTGCGCTCTCCTCTCCTGCTTCAAAGGTAGGACTGCACCCTGCCACACACACGTTTAGGTAGGAACACACCTCATTTACTGAAACCAAAATCCTTCGGGATCGCTTAAACAGATTAAAAAGAGCTGTCTGAGTAGAAACAGCTGTTAATTGAACCTGGTTCTTCGGGGAGTTAGTAGAGGTGAGATCTTGCTGACATTTGGTGGATCTGAGCCAAGCAGTAAACTTACATAGACTCAGTAACTTCGGTTAGGTCAATTAGTGAGGTCAGAGTAATTTACCGGAATAAATTAATCGGGACCTCACCCTATACTCTAAACAGTACTTAATGTTACTCTGATCCGGTTACTTATGTTGTGGCAGATATTTAATTAAGCTTTCTTAACATAATAGTATAAGAGTTATAATAGTCAGACTGCTCTGAAGATGGGAGGTGATGTTCTATTCATTTTCAAAAATGACACAGAGTTTATTCCCTTATACATTCTGTCCGGCTTTTTTTGTGCGATGTATTCTTTCAACAGATAATTCTGGCTTCTGAGAGCGCTTCGACACCTCTCTTTAGAGATGTGACCCTCACATGGAGATTAAACCCAAGCCACAAAAATCCTTTATCGTCACGTTTAGCCGTTCAGATCAACCCCACAGCACGAGTTTGCGAAATCCGGTCCTTTCAAATTGATTTTGAAATGTGAGTATTTCCTCTGGAATATCCACATATAATATCGACTTCAGCTTTTTGTCAGCCTCTAGTCTACAGAGTTTCCCCAGCGAGTCAGCCGTGCAGGGGACCTCGATGGTTCACTTTATTCTTTAGTGCCTTAGGTCCGGAATGTCCTACCTGACTCTACAAACACTTTCTTAAATATAGTATTGTATTTTTTACCGTGACTAAGAACACTGAGAACGCCGCTGACAACTCTAAACAATTTCTAGCAAAGCCAAATCACAGATTTTGGTCATCAACAGGTATCTGTTTTACCTTTCTATCATGTAGGACGCCCTGGTGTAGTTGTCAGTGGTATCCGGGGTGTCCTCCCCTGGACTGAATTCCGTCCGCTAGCTGTCAGTGGTCCTCCTAGAGACCAGCACTCATCACGTCGGAGATCACCAGAATTGTAGGAGCAAACACAATAGTGGTGGCTTAAAGCCCACCTCCGCTCCGCGCCGTCCGTTAGATGACGGACAGAGCACTCCGGGGTCCCCGCTCCACTGCCGTGCGATACAGATATCGGGACCAGCCAATCAGAAACAGGGGGCATTTTGCATGAATAAACAACAGAATATATGGACATATTTGGGGCGGAGAGTCACTTCTTATCTTCCACCGGACTCCACTCATTTACTTTCCCAAGGAAGGTTTCACACAAACTATTCTTTCCCAAACAATCAAACATTGTACACAGATATATTAGTAGTAGTACTGATGCCGTTTCAATCACATTAGTATGCAGAAAAAGTGACAGGTCGCCCCGCCCCTTTTACCGGAAGTCCCGCCTTATTCTACCGGATGTCCCGCCCCCATACAAAATTAAATAAAATTAAATACAAATTAATTAAAAATGAAATAAATTAAATAAAATACAATTAAAATTAAATAAATTAAATAAAAATTAAATTAAATAAAAAAAATGAGAAAAATAAAATGCCGTTGTTTCAATCAATTAATATGTATAGGATATATGTCCTGCCTCCTAACCACTTCCTGTGTGGTTAATCCTGTATATAGTATTGAATGTAACAAATACTTGCAAATAACATGAGATTAATTAAAGCATCTAAAAACAAACATATATATTTTTAAACCTCTCTGTTTTTGCTAACAGGACACGATGGTAAAAACATATGGTGGAGGAGGGGGGAACACACACACACACACACACACATTCCCCGCCCCTCCCCCATATCGTCTGAAATGAAAAGCCGGCCCCGTTGTTAAATATTTTTCAAGTGAGAGAAAATGGCCAAGAGACGTCTGGATATGGATTTAATCAGCGAGACACCGGTAACAACTTACAACCATCCGTTGGGTGCTCCAATCAAGAAACGAATGAAGTTTGTATGCCGGGTTCAGACGCCTACAGCCGAAGAACTTCACGAAGAATGGACTCTAAAAAATGGCGATGTTTGGGGTTATATATTCAGCTATATGGCTAATGAACTACATTTCTACAGTCTGAAGAATGGAGAAACGTATGGACCTCGTAGTGTTAAAGCGACACTGACTGTTCTTGTTAACAGGACACGATGGTAAAAAACATATGGTGGAGGAGGGGGAACACACACACACACACATTCCCCAGCCCCTCACCCCATAGCGTCTAGAATAAAAAGCCACCCTCACTGTTAAATATTTTTCAAGTGAGAGAAAATGGTCAAGAGACGTCTGGATATGGATTTAATCAGCGAGACACCGGTAACAACTTACAACCATCCATTGGGTGCTCCAAATCAAAGTAAAACATATAAAAAACAGATATTTTAAAAAGTCAGCCTTTTTCATGCTAAAGGATAAGGGAGGGGTAAAACCCCAGACCCCCTATGGAGAAAACCATAAACCCCCTATGGAGACAACCATGTGTTAAACAGAGGGTGGTAGGTAATATACTTAAAATATATATAGAAAGTCAGAGAATATCTATCTGAGCAAGATACATACACTTTGCATAAACCGACAAGGGTGCATTTTGTACGAAACAGAGTTTTCGTACAACAATTTCAAGCAGATCTCTGCGATATGCAATCGCTGTCTGAATATAATGATGGCTTTATTTACTTGTTAACAGTCGTAAAATGTATTTAGAAAAAAAGCCTATACTGAAGTAGAGACATGGCAGAAATCCTACAATGAAGTGGGAACAGTGAAGGGGAAGTCTCTTTGAAGAGGGTAATAGTAGTTTAAAGATCTTAATGCCCCTTGATCATATCTTTTTTTATTTTAAAAAGACTGGTTCTCTAAAAGGCAAGTTTTGTGATTTTTTTTGTAGGACTTCAAGATATGTTGCATGTCATGCATAAACACGGTGTCATCTTTCTTGAAACTGATGTGCTGTCCGTTTTACAAACAAGTTATGTTTATGCTTCTTCATCCTCTGAATGTTCCTCCTATTGTGAAGAAGGACCTCTTCACAATAACAATCAAGGTGGATCTGTGAAATGAAACACCTCTTCCCAAAGTGTGACTACCCTATTGAGGGCATGCGTCTAGGGCAGTAGGGTCTAAATCGAGGGGCCAGATATACTAACATGCAGAACGTACGGTATGTTTGAAAAAGACTAACCATTTATCCAGTTCAAGCTGTCTTTAAGATGTGACATCGCGCTCTGACTATTTCCCATAAAATCGTGACAAACTATTACTTGTTCTTACATTTGACCTCTTGCTGCTTGGTTGAAAATGATAGATGAAAAATAACTTTTTTTAAAAGAGTCAAACCACAAATGGTTTTAAGATTGTTACAAAATGTAAAAAATAAAAAAGTTCTGGAGACAAAATTAATTCAGGTGACTCTGGCTTTATTAGGACAACAAACATATAATACAAATGGGTTAGGGGTTAAATATAACCATCGTGGACTTAATAGTCTAACAAAATACTTTTATCTGAATACATTTGTTCTTTTTAAGAGCACTTTTTTGAAATTATTTATTTATTATTTCAGTGGAACAATCCAGTGTTTGTTAACATTAACGCTTTCTTCTCTTTTTCTTGTGTTACTAAGATACTTTTAAACACACTTTGATGTATGCAACACTTGTTCAGATAAACAAGGTTTTTTCTTTTCTGATAAACTTACATATTTTAGTTATTTTATGTTACCAAGATACTTTGAGATACACCCTGATGTACGCAACACTTAACAAAGGGTATAATATGAAGTAGTTGGTAAGGAAGGGGTTTTTACTTTAAGGGTGCAAAAACTTTAGAACAGGGTAAAATATTCATTAATTTGTATTGAATTGAGTTTTCTTTTTTTGATTTTCAACATACTATATGACTTTTACATATTTTCTGACGTACTATACTTTTTTGACTTTTTTTCTGTAGAATCTTGACAAAACTATTACAGTACTTGTTCTTAAATGATGACCTATTGCTGGAGATGAGATGAAAAAGCTACAACGCTTAAAGAACTTTTTTCTAAAAACTCTCAATTCTATAACTGACTACCACCATTCAACGCAATAAGCCCCACCCTCCGCTCAGCAAATCATCTAAAACGAAGGACTGTTTTCAATTAAACAACCATTACAAAATGAAAATGTGTTTTATTTTTGCTTTCATATATAGTAATAGTATTGTAAACGAAACATTTAAAGTGGTCCTGGAATCTTCATTTTTTCAGAAACATTCTGTAACATTACCGAAGAAATGACACTTACTCTTTTTTCTTGTGTTACCAAGATACTTTTAGATACAGTTTGGTGTCTGAAAACTGAAACTAGTTGAATATGAAGTACTTTATAAGGAATTCGGATTCTTTTAAAGGCAGATTTTGGCTTTTTTCTCTTGCCAAGATACTTTTAGACACACTTTGAGGGATGCAAAACCTTAAAACTAGAAAATGAAGTACAGTCTGATTAGATTTTTTTCTTAAAGACTGTTTCTCTAAAAGGTAAGTTTGTGATTTTAACAAATTTCCCTGACACTTGGCAGATTTGTGTGTAATTCTCTCACAAAGGAACTGTAAGATACACTTTGTATGTATGCAAAACTGAAAATAAAATACTTTGTCTGAATACATTTTCTTTAAAGGCACTTTTTTATTTTAACGCTATTTCAGTGGGAAAATACAGTTTTGTTGACATCAAGGCTTTTTTCTCTTTTCTTGTGTTACTAAGATACTTTTAGACACACTTTGATGTATTTTTTTCCTGATAAACTTACATATTTTAGTTATTTTATGTTATCAAGATACTTTGAGATACACCCTGATGTACGCAACACTTAAAGGGTAAAATATTCATTAAATTGTATTGAATTGAGTTTTCTTTTTTGATTTTCAACATACTATTTGTACACAATGACTTTTCCATATTTCTGATAAACTATACTTTTGACTTTTTTCCGTAAAATCATGACAAACTATGACTTATTCTTAAATTTCACCTATTGCTGGAGATGAGATGAAAAAGCTACAACGCTTAAAGAACTTTTTTTTCGAAAAACTCTCAAATCTATAATTGACTCCTCCATTCAACGCAATGAGCCCCACCCTCCACTCAGCAAATCATCTAAAACGAAGGACCTCACTAAGACGATCGTTGTAAACTAGCCATGGAGCAGAGAAAAGCCAAGACCCCCCCGCGAGTTGCAGTCAGGAGTCCACCAGCAACACCACCATGTGGGAAACCCGAATCTTGCAGTACTACTGCTGCTGATGCTACTCCTCGGGTCAAGAAGTCTCAGTTTAGGGACACAGTGAAATCGGAGTTGTTTCAAATTCTGGAGATGGTGATGTATCGGTACAGAAAAGAAATCTGCAAAGAATGCCGACGCAGTAACCCCGACCAGAGGCAACACGATTGTCGGAATGACATGCCCGATTTCTTCTTCAGAAACAATTACAAAGCGTTAATGAAAAGACTTTGGCTCGCCGACTTCGTTGCAGTGATTGACCAGAGTCTTATTGAAAAAGGCATTTGCGAGGATAAACTGAAGATAGGACGCGCTTCGGAAGCCTTTCTGCACAAGCTTGTAAAATGCAGATGCCTCAAGGAGAGACTTGAAATATCCATACAGAGTTGGATGGAGAAGAAGAAGAAGACTAACAAACAGCAGTCGGATGGAGAAGAAGCCAGAGACTTGTTCAATGCAGTGACTTTTTTCTTTAAGTAAAATAAAAATGGGAAACTACTCTGCAAAACGCTCTGTATATATTCAATCAATCAATCAATGTTTATTTATATAGCCCAATATCACAAATGTTACATTTGTCTCAGTGGTCTTCACAGTGTGTACAGAATATCAGTATGACAATACGACACCCTCTGTCCTTAGACCCTCACATCGTACAAGGAAAAACTTCCAAAGAAAACCCAGTTTAAAGGGAAAAATGGGAGAAACCTCAGGGAGAGCAACAGAGGAGGGATCCCTCTCCCAGGACGGACAGACGTGCAATAGATGCCGTGTGTAAATTGAAAAGATAATACATTTGCAACATAGGTAGTCCAAATGTTTGGAAATGCATGTGTGTATAATAGGAAGATGAATCCACGAGGATATCCATCCAGGACCGATGATCCAGGACCACAGCCACGACTCGCGATCCAGCGCTCGCGATCCAGGACACAAGACCGCAGGATCATCCATGACTCCGGATCCCAGCATATATAGACCCCAAAAAGAAAGACATTTGGGGAAGCTGGGTTAATCGGAACATGAGAGTACACGGGTATAGACAGAGAGAAGGAAGAAGTAAGATGTCCCCCGACAAACTAAGCCTATATCAGCAAAACTAGGGGCTGAATCTAATCAGCCCTAACTATAAGCTTTATCAAAAAGGAAGGTCTTAAGCGCACTCTTAAAAACGGATAGGGTGTCTGCCGCCCGAACACAAACTGGAAGCTGATTCCACAAATGTGGAGCTTGATAAGAAAAGGCTCTGGCTCCCATTGTACTTTTAGAGACTCAAGGAACAACCAACAACCCTGCATTCTTGGAACGCAATGCCCTAGTAGGACAGTAGGGTATAATGAGTTCTTTAAGGTAAGATGGCGCCTGCCCATTAAGGGCTTTGTAGGCGAGAAGAAGAATTTTAAATTCTATCCTGTGTTCTATAGGGAGCCAGTGTAAGGCAGCCAGAACAGGAGTAATGTGGTCCTTTTTCCTAACTCTGGTTAGTACACGAGCCGCAGCATTTTGAATCAGCTGAAGCGACTTGATTGACTTCTTGGTACTGCCTGATAGTAAAGAGTTACAATAATCCAGCCTCGAAGTAACAAATGCATGGACTAGTTTCTCTGCATCGTTTTGAGGCAAGATATGCCTGATTTTTGCAATGTTACGTCGATGGAAGTAGGCGGTCCTTGAAATTGATTTTATGTGGGCGTTAAAGGATAAATCCTGATCAAATATAACACCAAGATTCCTTACAGTCTCACTGGAGGCCAAATTAATGCCATCCATAGTTAGTATATCTTTAGATAATTTGTTTCGTAGATTCTTCGGGCCAAGTACAATAACTTCAGTTTTGGTCGTGTTTAACATCAAAAAGTTTAAGGTCATCCACGTTTTTAAGTCCTTAAGGCAGTCTTGAATTTTATTTAGATGATTAATTTCATCAGGCTTAATTGATAAATATAGTTGAGTATCATCCGCATAACAATGAAAGTTTACAGAATGATTCCTTATAATATTGCCTAACGGAAGCATATATAATGTGAACAAAATAGGTCCGAGCACTGAGCCCTGTGGCACTCCATGGCTAACTTTGGTTTGCGTGGAAGATTCATCGTTGACACGTACAAACTGAGAGCGTTCAGATAGATAGGACCTAAACCAGCCTAAAGCAGTTCCCTGTATGCCAACCAAGTGCTCTAGTCTTTGCAATAGGATATCATGGTCGATAGTATCAAATGCAGCACTGAGATCGAGCAAAACAAGAATAGAGACAAGTCCCTTGTCTGAGGCTATTAGAATATCATTTGTGACTTTAACCAGAGCTGTCTCTGTGCTATGATGTGTTCTAAAGCCAGACTGAAAATCTTCAAATAAATCATTGTTTTTTAAGTAATCACACAACTGTTTTGCGACCGCTTTCTCAAGAATTTTTGAGAGGAACGGAAGATTAGAAATAGGTCTATAGTTGGCTAAAACCTCTGGATCGAGGTTGTGCTTTTTAAGAAGCGGTTTTATCACTGCTACTTTGAATGATTGTGGAACATAGCCTGATAATAAAGACATATTCATAATATTTAATAAAGAAGTGCTAATTAATGGAAAAACTTCCTTCAACAGCTTAGTTGGAATTGGGTCTAACATGCACGTTGATGGTTTAGAAGAGAGAATCATTGAATGTAATTGTTCAAGGTTAATGGCTGAAAAGCATTCTAGTTTACTATCTCGTGTAATATTAGAACTTACGATTCCGGGAGCTGTTGATAACACTATACTGGTCGAAGGCAAGAGGTCATTAATTTTGTTTCTAAGAGTAGCAATTTTATCGTTAAAAAAGCACATAAAATCATTACTACTGAGTGCTATGGGAATAGAAGGCTCAATGGAGCTGTGGCTCTCTGTCAGCCTGGCTACAGTGCTGAAAAGAAATCTTGCATTATTCTTATTCTCATCTATTAATGAAGAGTAGTATGCTGCTCTCGCTTTACGCAGTGCTTTCTTATATTCATTAAGAGTAATATGCCAAATTAAACGAGATTCTTCAAGTTTGGTGGAACGCCATATCCTTTCAAGTTGTCTAGACTTTTGCTTTATTTTGCGGGTTTCGGCATTATGCCATGGAGCTAATCTATGTTGCTTTATTTTCTTCTTTTTCAAAGGAGCAACAGAGTCTAATTTTATTCGCAGCGCATCTATAGCACTATCAACAACATGATCAATTTGGAGTGGTGTACATTTTGTATAAGTTTCCTCCCTTACATGCAGACATGCTATCGAGTTAAGTATTGGTGGAATCTCTTCCTTAAATGTGGCTATAGCACTAACGGATAGGTTTCTGCTGCAAGAGCTTTTGACTAATGCTTTGTAGTCTAGTAACAGTACTTCAAAAGTTACTAAGAAATGGTCGGATAAAGCAGGATTATGCGGTTCGACTAATAGTTGCTCAATTTCAATACCATAAGTCAGAACAAGGTCGAGAGTGTGATTATAACAGTGGGTTGGTTTATTTACACTCTGACAGAAACCAACAGAATCTAATATAGAGTTAAATGCAACAGTAAGGCTATTTTTATCATCGTCAACATGAATATTAAAGTCACCTACGATAATTACTTTGTCTGTTTTAAGAACCAAAGTTGATAAAAACTCAGAGAATTCTGATAAGAATTCTGAATAAGGACCTGGTGCACGATACACTGTAACAAATAAGATTGGCTGCAAAGTTTTCCAGGTTGGATGCGTAAGACTAAAAACGAGGCTTTCAAAAGAGGGTATAATTACATTTTGGTTTAGTATTGATAAGTAAACTTGAGTCAAAGATTGCTGCAACTCCACCTCCTCGGCCCGTGCCTCGAGCAATATGAGTGTTGACATGGCTGGGTGGAGTGGTCTCATTTATGCTGACATATTCTTCATGTCTCAACCAAGTTTCAGTGAGACAGCATATATCAATATTATAATCTGATATTAAATCATTTACCAATATTGCTTTAGATGCTAGAGATCTTATGTTTAAGAGACCACATTTAATCTTCCTGTTTTGTTGCACTGTAGTAGTTGTTACATTTACTTTTATTAGGTTATTATGTATGACACCTCTATTAGGTTTTACCTTAAATTGTCCTTGGGCAGACACACACACCGCTAATATTGGGTATTTTATTGGGTTCGGGATTCCTATGGGTGACTGCCTAGGAGAGAGCGCAGAGAAGCGTGTAAGACTGCGACTCTGCCTCCTGGTCTCAACTCCAGTTTGTCATGGATTACATCCACAAAGCCCTGATATTGATCATAATGTAGTCCTTACCCGTTTAATAAATGTGATGATGGGGACGATTGAAAACAGAACGAGTAGTGATCCCCTGTGTAAGCAGAATGGCTGAAGTTTGTAAACTGAAAGACATTTTGGATATCGTTCGTTCTGGCAGTACTAGTCCGGGTCATTGGGAAACCATTGTAAACGAAACATTTAAAGTGGTCCTGGAATTTTCATTTTCCGAAACATTCTGTAACATTATCTCAGAAATGAAACAAACATCAAAAGTGTATCATGTGCTCTCATTGTATGCTCTGTTTGTAGATGTAATGCATCTCTGAGTCGAAAACAGCATACACGTGAATATTTTGACTGAAGTGAAAAAACTCCATCACGATATCTCCAGTAATATGGGGAATGCTAAGCTGGAGACTGTCCTGGGGATGCTACAATCAGTATAACTATTGATTTTGTGTGTGAAAAAAATAAAAAAAGTGTTTTTTACATCTAAAAACTGTCATCATTATAGCAAGGGAGCGTGTCTGATACATGTGTATTACAGTCCTTCTTGTTGTTGTGTTTTTCAGTGTTTTCTGTGTGTCTGTACACACAAAGCACACTTCATTATATACTTTTCAGCTTTTTTAAAAAGAAAAGTGCATCTTTCAGTAACTTTACCAGAGAATTTAAGCATACATCTGTCAAATGTTTAAAACTGTTTCACTGAAATACCCTCAAAATGACAAACTGCCATTAAGAGTCAGAATCCTAACCAAATCTACTGACACAAAGTACTTCATTATCTACTTTTCAGCTTTTAAATACAAAAGTGTATCTTTCGGTAACCTTCTTGAGAGAATTAAGCATAAATCTGTCAAAGATTCTTAACGAAAATCTACTGACACAAAGTACTTGCTTTCATATATAGTAATAGTATTGTAAAACTAAACATTTATTATTATAGTGCTCTGTCCCTGTTCGATAAACACACTGTTGGATTACCATCAGCCACATCAGTGAAACATGTTCTCATGTTTCTGTCCAGCAGACCCTGTTTCTGTCAGGACTCACACAAACCTGCTAAATCTGAGATTATGCTTCTTTTCAAGATTAAGATATATATATTAGTTGTATAACGCGTTTCTGAGGACAGCTGATAATATCACACAACAATTGTAACACACTTCTGTTTTTTTGCCTTTCAGATCTCATCTTAACCTCTTGAGGCTTATCACAGTTGTGTACATGTGTGCCTCTTTATATGCTCCAATTTGAACCTCTTATTATTTCCAAGGTCATGAGGTACTGAAATATATCCATGGCCTCATTGTTAATGAATCTCCAAGCTTTCATGCAGTGTGTTCGTCCTCCTTGTAGCACTAACACAGGTATCGTGCTGTAGGACTTCATGGAACAACTAAGACATTATTTGTTATTCTCCTTTTATTTCGTATTTTAAATACAGTAAATCATTCATAATAAGAGCCATCAGGCTGATATTCACAGGAGATCTACCTTAACTTGTCTTTAATGTCTGTACACAGTTTGAAGTTGATTGACAGGAGTGGCTCTGAGATACTTTAGAAAGTGCAGTACAGATCATCTCCAGCAGAGGACTCTATAGCTCTGTGAAACTTATTAAAAGTTACCAAACAATAAAACAAATCTCTTTTTAACTATGAAAACAATGAACCTAAGTGTTAGATCTAACCTTAAATTCATGTTGTTAACATTTTAATACATATTTATGTTGTTCAAGTCTTTATCTGATCGGTTGTATTGTGTCGCTCTGTTGGAGGAGCCTGTGACCTGAGGTGTTCATCGACATAACTACACTGCCTTGAATCTATAGCTTAATAACCATTTTAATATAATATTCTTAAACTTGTTGCAGATTGATGGTGTGCAAAATGGTGTTTTTTAGCTGCACAGCACTCGATATTCTTCTCGGTAAGTAATTTGAGACCCTGTAAGTCAAATTAAACCTTTCTGAGGATCATGAAAATCTCCTGCATAGAAACGTCAGACTGTAGTTTGACCTGTGGAGCTGCTGCAAATCAGTTTCTCGCCTTTGCAAGAAAAGCATAAATGAAAGATTATTAGATTAAGACATTGTGATTAAGTTACCTATCATAGAGTGGAGCAGGAATGGGTCCTAAGACACTGAAGTGAGTCAGCATTTTATCCCTTCCTGGTTCCCTCGTCTGGTGGTCAATGGTTTTTTGGATGAGTTATTGGTTGTTTGCCTGAAATAAGGTCTGTGGTTAGCACAAGCTGAACATTTTTTAACGTTTGTTCTTCCACATAAAATATGTCAGTAAATACCCCACTGGCGGATGCTAATAAGTGTCTAAATGAGGCGACTAAGCGCCATCACGCCCAACATTAGCCGCATTTAGCTTAGCGGTGGTGGCGTGAAGTCATGTGACCGTGCTGTAGTACCTTTAGCCCAACATTAGCCACCTTTAGCTTTGCGGCGTTGATGTGAAGTCATGTGACCGTGCTGTAGTTCCTTTATAGCACAACATTAGCCGCCATTAGCTTAGCGGTGGTGACGTGAAGTCATGTGACCGTGCTGTAGTTCCTCTATAGCCCAACATTAGCCGCCATTTGCTTAGCGGCGTTGACGTGAAGTCATGTGGCCGTGCTGTAGTTCCTTTACAGCCCAACATTAGCCACCTTTAGCTTAGCGGCGTTGACGTGAAGTCATGTGGCCGTGCTGTAGTTCCTTTACAGCCCAACATTAGCCTCCTTTAGCTTAGCGGCGTTGACGTGAAGTCATGGCGGTGCTGTAGTTTTGATACATCCTAACCTTGGCTTTTTACTTAAAAAAACATAAAGTGGTGTTAATATCTTGAGATTATCCTGCTGAAATAAATGTGTAAGTATCATAAATGTTTGTTTGATATTTTCATGTACGTATGGTTTTGTATATATTTATAAATGCGGCTTAGTGGATTGGTATGATGCCAAACCAAGTAGTGTTGTGTTTATAATGCAAAGACAATAACACATCTGATCTTACCACTGAAAATCAATAGATGGGTCATTTTTATAAAAGTAAATGGGAGATCATGACATTTATTTGCAGGGATTCTCTTGCACTCTCTGGCTTTCCCTGGACCTCTGCTCATATTCCTCTCTATCAATTTACTTTTAAAAGTTTGAATTGTAAAGATTCAAAGTCAATCACTTGGTCCTATGTATGTATGTTCAATTCTCAACAGTGTGGCGCCCTCTGCTGTCCTAACATTTCACTTTTTGTATATTATAAAGTATATTTTAAACCTGAAGTATTGCATGGAGGCTTTAGTATGTTGTTTACGTACTCATCTTATTCGCCCCCTCTGTAAAAGTGTCCTTCCAGGCCTGTTAAATAATAAACATAGACTTTACATAATGTCTGTATTTGTTTTAATCTTTTTTGTTCACCAAAGCAATTCTCTCTCTGATTTTCATTGTCTGAATATCACCTTTAAGTCTGTCTCATGATTGTACAGGATGTAGGAGCCCATTCACCCTGTAGCCTACCTACCTGCAGTGAAGCTGAAATGAAAGGTCTAGTTTGGATGTTTTTAGGGTTTGTCTGAGGTTCTTCTCCACTAGATGCATTTTGGAGAAACAGACCAGCAGGAAGCTACACAGTTCACTACTCTGGCCGTATTTTGGAAAACTTAGGCAAGGCAAGTTTATTTATATAGCACTTTTCAACACAAGGCAATTCAAAGTGCTTTACAAAAAACAAAAGACATTAAGAAAATGGCATTTAAAATCAGCCATTAAAACGAAAAGCTAATAAAATAAACATTAAAAGACTTAGACAACGTGTAGAGCATTTTAAGATATTTTCACTGCTTTACCTTTCAGCCTTTCTGAGATCAGATGAACTAGCTTTTCTGTTTCTGTTTCACTTGTCAAATTCCTCGTATGTGTTAACCTACCTGGTAATAAACCTGTTTCTGATTCTGATTATTTTCAAAAGCAGATCCAGGATATTGCAACACATCACTTTCTGTAGCTGATATTACGCAGAAATGAAACACAGGTGTGGCAAAGACGACGTTTTGTTCATTTGCAGAACAAGTTCCAATGACATGTTGTGTGTAATTTAATTTCTTAAGGTGTGAATCCAAAGTGTATCAGCTACACTGAACAATAAACTGCTGTTACTGGGATGATTAAACAGCTTGTGTCTGTATGCTCATGTGTGTTTGCACTGCAGGGTTTCTTTGCTGTAATTTAAACTGTATTATTACAGATTATTTTCACAATGTGTTTGACCTTTTAGATCTTAAAGGGCCCATGTCATGCTTTTCCGGTGATCACCCGTCCCCTTGTGCTATGAAGGTTGTTCTGCATGTGAACGGCCTGCAGTCACAAACCCTCAAAGTGCACCCTGTAGCGAGTAAAGCTCTAAGACAGAGAAGACCTGCCTGCTGCCCCAGAACGCCTCGTTGGACATTTCTCTTTTTCCATTGTTTACTTCTTGGGTATAGTGACGTTACAGTGGCGGAGCTAGGGGGTGGCTACTTGGGGGCTCAAGACCCGGATGTTTTCTGAAAAGGCCTGGATATTTCACTTGAAAATGTCTCGGGAGCAATGTGCAGTATCGGAGTCCACCAGAGAGGCAGCCGCTGCGGGACATTAGCCTGCGTACTGCGTAGACTTCCCTGCCCTGAAGTGATCCTTCCTAGTGCATCCAACTCACAGGTTTAGCATTGCTTTGAGAACAAATATTATTAATTTATCACTTTTAGAAGTGAAGATATAGTCAATTGTTCTGAGAATGTCATTTACGAGCCTGAGACCTGAAAAACAGGCTCGAGGCTCAACTGTCAGATTAACCGTTGAACATCTTCTTTGGAAATAAACAGTTGTTGATTTTGGAGATGTTCTTGCTGCAGTTGGCTGGTAGCCATGTGGCATCATAACTGTAGTGTGTGTGTGTGTGTGTGTGTGTGTGTGTGTGTGTGTGTCTTCTGCACTCTTAACTAATTAAGTTCATTGTTACCACTCTTGAAAAAAATGTTGGAGGAAGTCTTCTTCTTGAGAACTTCATCTTAAAATATGTGAGCTTTTCCATTAATTAGCACTTCTTTATTAAATATTATGAATATGTCTTTATTATCAGGCTATGTTCCACAATCATTCAAAGTAGCAGTGATAAAACCGCTTCTTAAAAAGCACAACCTCGATCCAGAGGTTTTAGCCAACTATAGACCTATTTCTAATCTTCCGTTCCTCTCAAAAATTCTTGAGAAAGCGGTCGCAAAACAGTTGTGTGATTACTTAAAAAACAATGATTTATTTGAAGATTTTCAGTCTGGCTTTAGAACACATCATAGCACAGAGACAGCTCTGGTTAAAGTCACAAATGATATTCTAATAGCCTCAGACAAGGGACTTGTCTCTATTCTTGTTTTGCTCGATCTCAGTGCTGCATTTGATACTATCGACCATGATATCCTATTGCAAAGACTAGAGCACTTGGTTGGCATACAGGGAACTGCTTTAGGCTGGTTTAGGTCCTATCTATCTGAACGCTCTCAGTTTGTACGTGTCAACGATGAATCTTCCACGCAAACCAAAGTTAGCCATGGAGTGCCACAGGGCTCAGTGCTCGGACCTATTTTGTTCACATTATATATGCTTCCGTTAGGCAATATTATAAGGAATCATTCTGTAAACTTTCATTGTTATGCGGATGATACTCAACTATATTTATCAATTAAGCCTGATGAAATTAATCATCTAAATAAAATTCAAGACTGCCTTAAGGACTTAAAAACGTGGATGACCTTAAACTTTTTTATGTTAAACACGACCAAAACTGAAGTTATTGTACTTGGCCCGAAGAATCTACGAAACAAATTATCTAAAGATATACTAACTATGGATGGCATTAATTTGGCCTCCAGTGAGACTGTAAGGAATCTTGGTGTTATATTTGATCAGGATTTATCCTTTAACGCCCACATAAAATCAATTTCAAGGACCGCCTACTTCCATCTACGTAACATTGCAAAAATCAGGCATATCTTGCCTCAAAACGATGCAAGGCAAGGCAAGGCAAGTTTATTTATATAGCACTTTTCGACACAGGGTAATTCAAAGTGCTTTACAAAAAAAGAAATGAAAGACATTAAGCATTAAAAAAAAGAAAAGCTAATAAAATAAACATTAAGGAAAAATACATGGATAAAAGTTACAGTGCAGTCTAAAATATGAATATTTTCCATATATTTAATTTAGACAGACTTTCTTCACCATATTTTGCTCACATGACATCCACAATCGGACCCTCAGGAGGCTGTACACACCCCCTCCCCTGCTTTGCTTCCATAACAAAGTCTTTAAAGTGTTACCAAAACACTCCGTGTTACCAAAACACTATTTTTCATCCGTCGATGCCAGATATTCCAAATATCTCTTTCGAGCAGTCCCTCTCATAAATGTCATGGAGTTTAATTACGTTTAAACATTACAAGAAAAAGTACATGGATAAAAGTTACAGTGCAGTTTAAGATATGAAAAGTTCAATTAAAAGCAGCGACAAAAAGAAAAGTCTTCATGCAGAGAAACTAGTCCATGCATTTGTTACTTCTAGGCTGGATTATTGTAACTCTTTACTATCAGGGAGTACCAAGAAGTCAATCAAGTCGCTTCAGCTGATTCAAAATGCTGCGGCTCGTGTACTAACCAGAGTTAGGAAAAGGGACCACATTACTCCTGTTCTGGCTGCCTTACACTGGCTCCCTATAGAACACAGGATAGAATTTAAAATTCTTCTTCTCGCCTACAAAGCCCTTAATGGGCAGGCGCCATCTTACCTTAAAGAACTCATTATACCCTACTGTCCTACTAGGGCATTGCGTTCCAAGAATGCAGGGTTGTTGGTTGTTCCTCGAGTCTCTAAAAGTACAATGGGAGCCAGAGCCTTTTCTTATCAAGCTCCACATTTGTGGAATCAGCTTCCAGTTTGTGTTCGGGCGGCAGACACCCTATCCGTTTTTAAGAGTGCGCTTAAGACCTTCCTTTTTGATAAAGCTTATAGTTAGGGCTGATTAGATTCAGCCCCTAGTTTTGTTGATATAGGCTTAGTTTGTCGGGGGACATCTTACTTCTTCCTTCTCTCTGTCTATACCCGTGTACTCTCATGTTCCGATTAACCCAGCTTCCCCAAATGTCTTTCTTTTTGGGGTCTATATATGCTGGGATCCGGAGTCATGGATGATCCTGCGGTCCTGTGTCCTGGATCGCGAGCGCTGGATCTTGAGTCGTGGCTGTGGTCCTGGATCATAGGTCCTGGATGGATATCCTCGTGGATTCATCTTCCTATTATACACACATGCATTTCCAAACATTTGGACTACCTATGTTGCAAATGTATTATCTTTTCAATGTACACACGGCATCTATTGCACGTCTGTCCGTCCTGGGAGAGGGATCCCTCCTCTGTTGCTCTCCCTGAGGTTTCTCCCATTTTTCCCTTTAAACTGGGTTTTCTTTGGAAGTTTTTCCTTGTACGATGTGAGGGTCTAAGGACAGAGGGTGTCGTATTGTCATACTGATATTCTGTACACACTGTGAAGACCACTGAGACAAATGTAACATTTGTGATATTGGGCAATATAAATAAACATTGATTGATTGATGTGAGCAGTGCATGCTGGGAGATTTGCACCTTCCTCATCACGAAGTTACTGGGAATGTAACCAATGTAGTGAAATAATAAAGATCCAAATCATAAAATAACTTCTTGATTTAAGCTAAATCTGGTTTTATTGTGGAGAAAATGCACCGGAAGTGCAGCTGCTGACAAAGTAAGCTGCAGGTGAGTACAGGGGAGACGAGTGCAGAGAATATGTGGTTGAATTGTAGTGTTTTATATAGTACACATATTCAGTGTTAGTGTTACAGTGCTTTTTGTATGTCGTCAGTCAGTCTCATGAGTTTAGTTTTGCAGAAATCACCAAATAAAATGAGGATGTGGCTTTTATTCTGAAGGACTCGAAGCAGGAAGAGTGAGAGATTAGAGGAAGTGATTGGGATGGGCTGGTGTGTGTATGAGGAGTGTGGGTGTGTGTGTGTGAGGAGTGTGAGAAGTGTGTGCAGTGTGTGCAGTTTAACCCTCAGAGGACTCCAGCATGATGAAGCAGCTTCCTCTTCTTCCTCTTCTTCTTCTCTTCAGTCTCCTGACTGGAAACTCGTCTGCCTGCACAAACGGTGAGAACACTTACACTCTCATTCACACAACATTACGTCATGTATGTCATTTAATTAAATCTAAAAGGCTGAGAAACATGCAGGAGTCTGGAAACAGAATATTATTATGCTGCTTTTTGTTGGTCATATGGAAATGTAGAACAATATCTAAAGTAATGCATCATCAGAAGAAGGCCTATAAGGAAAAGGAGTGCCCATTGCAACATGATTATAACCTGATCAATATAATAAATAAGATATCTAAAGGTCGCTTCTTATCAGTCCAAGCCATAATCATCATCTTATTTTAATAGGCCTTTATATCGCTAGTTCTCTCGTAAAAACACCATTAAAGGTGGGGTAGGTAAATGTAATCAGCTCGAGATAAACGTTTTGTTATATTCCATGGAATGCTCTTAACATCCCGAAAGCAATGAAGATCTGAAGTGCTTTGACTAAAAATCCATTAAAAAACATCATCAGTGGAAGCCGTGGCGCTGTAAAAAGCACAACCAATCATCTGAGCCGGCCCGGCTAAAGTAACTGGATGGCCTACCTGCCTGTCAGCCTTCCATCGGGGCACAAACTTATCTTGTGCCCACATTGGTCATGTGCGCGTTCGTGTGTGTTGGGGGAGGGGCTCTGTGAGGAAGTAGCAGATTTCTTCCGGCTGTGTATTTTCAAATTCTAGCGCACTCGAGCTGGTTGCTCCAAAAGTACTTACCCTTTAAGGGATGTCTTTTATGGATCTTTATAAAATGAATAAAGTATTCAAGTGATATTCAGTGCTCTTGTCCTCCAATAGGAATCAATGACTTAATAACTTCTGGTAAAATGAGAGAGAGGAAAGAAATCCTACATGATATCAGTAATTATTGCTATGAAGACAGAGGAAGAATAATTCTTCATCACAAAATATAAAACTATTGGGACCAATGCAGTGAAATAATAAAGATCCAAATCACAAAATAACTTCTTAATTTAAGCTAAATCTGGTTTTATTAGCGGACCCCTTGCCCGTCAGGCTTCTACGGGCAGGGCGTCCCATAGACCTTCATAGACCATGTGATCAACAACGATGGTCGACCTTCGTGTTATTCTCGATGGAAAATGCCTATTTTAAGGTTCATTTGGGCATTAAAATGCGTTTTGATGTCATTTTATGCGAGTAATGAGTTTTTATTTCTGATTATTTGTGCAGTACATGTACATGATGTTTAGTTTGCTAGTTATGACGAAGATTACGAAGAATCTAAAGGCAAGAACATCCCAAATATTCATTTAGGTCTTTATTTTAGACCTTTAGTGTTGCCGTCTGTGAGGAAAATACATGGGGCTCAGCGCCTCGTACTTTTAAAATCTTTTTTCCTTCTAATTTGTTATTCTTTTCAAAATAACACACTGTTATTTACTCACCAATAACACACAATTATCCTTGCTTTTATTTATTGGTTTAATTCTATAATCTCGGGCTCCTTTGGCGTCCGTCAGGAACTGAATTTCAAAATAAAAATAACCGGAAACAGACATAGGCATTTCGAGCGATTACCCAAGATCCTCAGCTATGGTTTTAAGCTCACTGATTGGATGTTTTAGCCGCAAAGCATGCTGGGATTTGGTGTTTATATTATATGAAATCCGGAAAACATTTTTAAAAGAATTAAATAATACTTAATTCTCTTTGAAAGTCATCACATAATGGCATTGTAATACACGGTTCGGCTGCATTACATATTACAGATATGCCGTAGTTCTTTATGTATAGAGCCCTGGTGAGAAGACCTTTGGAAAAACTGGAAGAAATGGCGCCGAAACTGAATACTTGACGTGGATCATAAATATATCAACAATTAAACAACATCTTCAATTTCTCTTCACACAATACGTCTCCTTGCAGTATCAACACTAATTCGGCTGATTTTACATTTGATATAATTAATAGATAGGTTATATTTACACCATAACGGTGCACAGCTGATATAAAAGGACTTTTTAAAGATATTACTGATTTGAATTTGATTGAATTTTGAATGTAATAATGTAAATACTGAGTCTGAAATAGTATAACAATATGCTGTAAAATTATGTGAAAGCATGAATAAAACTACACATCTTCAGATGTTGTACATACACACTAATAATACAAAGTTATTATGGCTGTGTGTACCTTGTGTGCACCGCCTAGTGGTTAAAGCACGTTATTGAATAATTGTTTTTATGTGTTATATTTGATTAAAAAAATATGAAGAGTACATACTTTCATAGGGGGGAAGTATAAATATAGAAATATAGAATATAAAAAATCAAGAAGATACTATAAGTGATCTCTAAAATGAAACAGTTTAGTGCAGCATGTACAAAGATATTAATATGAGGATGTGCAAAACAGAAAAACGAATTAACCTTTATTTAAACATTAAATAACAGATTAAGGTCTTCTTTTAAATAAGAAAAAAACTTTGGGCGTATCTATCTACAGATAAATATTAAGCCTGACAAAGTACTTAACGTCTAATATATTGCTTTCCTGCAATGTTAACTATGTTGAAGCACTTATTTTAACTGATATTATACATATGGATTATACTCTTATGAATGTAGATAGAATAAGAAATGAATGAATTTATGAATTATATGTTTTACATTTGATAACACCAATGTGTTTAATACTGGCAACTTCTAATTGTGGGAAAAAACGAAAACGTTCAGTAGAGACGTCCCATAAAACATTTTGCGAAACACTATAGTGTAGTGTGTAGTTCTGTGGGGGCGTTCGATTCCAGTTTTGGATAGTCTGGCGTGGTTTCGTTCCATTTCAAACAGCTGTTAGACGCTCTGCCTAACCTTGGCGCACTGCCACTCCAACATCCAATCCCAGACCTTGAAGAGTAATTACGGGAACTGTAGTCCTAAACAATAGCTGGGGATTATGGGTAGTGTAGTGTCTTCGGCCATCCTAAACTCAAAAATGTTGACAATCGCAATGACGCTCGAAATGTCCCTTATAGGCCTACGTCTGTTTCCGGTTATTTTTATTTTGAAATTCAGTTCCTGACGAACGCCAAAGGAGCCCGAGATTATGGAATTAAACCAATAAATAAAAGCAAGGATAATTGTGTGTTATTGGCGAGTAAATAACAGTGCGTTATTTTGAAAAGAATAACAAATTAGAAGGAAAAAAAGATTTTAAAAATACGAGGCGCTGAGCCCCATGTATTTTCCTCACAGACGGCAACACTAAAGGTCTACAATAAAGACCAAAATGAATATTTGGGATGTTCTTGCCTTTAGATTCTCCCAATAAGTCCAAGTACAGAGGGTGACTTTGCTGTGAAAAAACACATTTCCACCAAAAAAAGGTTAGCATTCATGAAGTAATCTTCGTCATAACTAGAAAACTAAACATCATGTCCAAATAATCATGCACAAATAACATCATGCACAAATAATCAGAAATAAAAACTCATTACTCGCATAAAATGACATCAAAACGCATTTTAATGGCCAAATGAACCTTAAAATAGGCATTATGAAGGTCCATGGGACGCCCTGCCCGTAGAAGCCTGATGGGCAAGGGGTACCCTGTACGTAATATAGTGACGGGGAGGGGCCCTGACCGTCCGTCAATATGTGATGGGATGGAAATGTGAGAATGTGTGTGTGTGTGTGTGTGTGTGTGTGTGTGTGTGTGTGTGGTGTGTGTGTGTGTGTGTGTGTGTGTGTGTGTGTGTGTGTGTGTGTGTGTGTGTGTGTGGTGTGTGTGTGTGTGTGTGTGTGTGTGTGTGTGTGTGTGTGTGTGGGGGTGTGTGTGAACTCAGTAACACATGTCTCTATCTTCCAGCTGTCAGCAAAGTGATCTCCACAGAAGGGACAGATGTTATGTTACCCTGCTCCCCCAGCACCAGAGCAAACCTCCAAAACAAGCTGTTTGACTGGAAGAAGGTCGGTCAGGGAGGAGCAAGGCAGCACGAAGTCTTCATGTGGGACTCTGCTGATCATTATCACGATCATTCAGGTCAGAGTGAGCAGTTCAAAGGACGAGTCTCTCACTTTCAAAATGAACTGCAGCACGGAAACGCCTCCATCGTCATCAGAGAGACGAAGGTGATCGACAGTGGAAGTTACACCTGCGTTTTTCCACGTCAGCCGAGTGAAGAATTCTGCATTGAGCTCGTTGTTGGTGAGTATTCTCATAACACAGTAAATAAGCCTTCTTATATACAGAAACAAACACATCTCATGCACAAGTCTCACAGCATTCATTCTCCTGTGAGACGACGTCCATCTGCTCTGTCCCCGTTAGATAAACACACTGTTGGATTACCATCAGCCATATCAGTGAAACATGTTCTCATGTTTCTGTCCAGCAGACCCTGTTTCTGTAAGGACTCACACAAACCTGCTAAATCTGAGATTATGCTTCTTTTCAAGATTAAGATATATATTAGTTGTATAACGCGTTTCTGAGGACAGCTGATAATATCACACAACAATTCTAACACACTGCTGTTTTTTTGCCTTTCAGATCCCATCTTAACCTCTTGAGGCTTATCACAGTTGTGTACATGTGTGCCTCTTCATATCCCTCCAATTTGAACCTCTTATTATTTCCAAGGTCATGAGGTACTGAAATATATCCATGGCCTCATTGTTAATGAATCTCCAAGCTTTCATGCGGTGTGTTCGTCCTCCTTGTAGCACTAACACAGGTATCGTGCTGTAGGACTTCATGGAACAACTAAGACATTATTTGTTATTCTCCTTTTATTTCGTATTTCAAATACAGTAAATCATTCATCATAAGAGCCATCAGGCTGATATTCACAGGAGATCTACCTTAACTTGTCTTTAATGTCTGTACACAGTTTGAAGTTGATTGACAGGAGTGGCTCTGAGATACTTTAGAAAGTGCAGTACAGACCTTCTCCAGCAGAGGACTCTATAGCTCTGTTAAACTTATTAAAAGTTACCAAACAATAAAACAAATCTCTTTTTAACTATGAAAAAATGAACTTAAGTGTTAGATCTAACCTTAAATTCATGTTGTTAACATTTAAATAAATATTTACCTATTTATAATCATTAAATCCTGCCTCCATGAACATATAAATAAAATGTCTCTGTTATCTGCGTCTCCTGCTGCCACAGACAGTCCAGCTTCCTTCACTTCCATATATGGTCAGGCAGGTAATTTAATTGGCTATAAACTCACCGTGTTTCCAGAATGCTGGCTTACCATTGGATGAAAGTAGCTGTCAATAAGAAACATATGGCGCGCACGTCAAGGAGCTCGTCTGTGATTGGCTGATTGAGTTAAAGGGCTGTTAATGACGTCACTTTACATCGTAAAAAGATGCCGATTGGCTCATGTTGTTCGGGGGCGTTAACTGATTGCAGAGATACCGAACATCATTGGTTAAATACTTTATCAATACTTTAAATTGACAGAAGAAATTTGTTTTGAAAGTTTGACGAGCGGAGCTAAAACTAAACGAGGGAGACAAATGACTTTTATTCACCCTATTCTTGACTGCCGCTCACACTGAAACAAGGTACATTTAATCAGTTGACTTTTCTTCTTTAAAACGAGACCGCTTTTGTCTATAAATGTGCGTTTTTGGAGCTTTAAACACATTTAAACCACGACTAGATTGAATAGCCGGTAAGTAGCTAACGGTTTACTGCCGTAAAGTAAAACGCGACCGTTTAACTGTCCTTAACTCTTTAGTTACTCAGTTAAATTCGTTGAAAAGATGAACATTGTAGCTTTCAAACAAGGTGTCATTTGTTTGTTATGATGTCTACAGTCATATGACATTATCTAGTTTATTTATTTATTCTTTTTTACACGTACATCTCGGGTCGTCTGCAACCTCCGCGCTTTATAACGTTAACTGTCAGAACCATCCCAGGTGAGTCTGGATTTTTACGACATCGCTCTGTCCCTCTCAGCTCTGATATTCAAAATCACTTTACTCCTCCCTGTGTTGGCAAATGGAGATTATTCCTCTGTGTTTAAAGCACCTGTAGGTTTATGTGTTTTAAAGTTTACACTATTTGTGTGAGGGCTGTTTACTACTGTCATAACAGTCAGTATCAATACTTGTTGATATACGTATAACTATTGATAGGGATCAATGTTTGTAATGTCAAGAAAAAGACATTCAGGTGAAGAAAAAGTCCTGTTTCGTCTTTGACATGATGTAATATTCCTGGCGGCTTTATTGTTCCATCAGAGGGGAATTTAGAGCAGCAAGCTCATTCATCAAATACAATATTACACATTCAAAGCAGAAAAGATAAGTAGCAGCAATAATAAATATGAATTAGAACAAATAGAAAGAATTGAGAAAGCTGCCAAATGATGGTAAGTATTGTACCAATATTATTTTACAACTTTGTAGTGCAGTATTGGGTGGGGCAAAAAGGAAGTAGCAGCCAGTAATCGCATTTCACATAGAATATATTGCACAACAGTAATTGTATAGTGCTGTTGTATTTGCTGTAAAGTGTCGCTACTGTAGGCTATTTGTATTATATGTACAGCACTTTGGCTCCACCAAAAATCGTTTATAAATGTGCTATATAAATAAAACTTGATTTGATAGTCTGTGAACAATAACACATGTTAGTATTTCTTATTTGTATTGTTGCCTATAAGTTATTTTTCACTGTCTACTCGACACAGGTGCATCTCCAAAACCCTCTGTCACAATTCTTGAGGAAACAAAGGACTGGTCTCGGCTGCAATGTGAAGTTAATGGAGCTCATCCAGAACCTAAAGTGGAGTGGAGGAACAGTTCTGGAAACATCCTTCCTGCTGAGGAGCCTCAGGTCTCAGAGAGAGGAGGCAGCTACGACGTGATCCTCCAAACTACTGTCACCAAGACAGACAACTACAGCTGTGTGGCTTCACAGGAGGAGATCAAGCATCGGAGTAGACCTGCACACATCTACGTGCATCTAAATGGTGAGATATCATTGAAATGTCTCACGTGGTTTATAAAAAACATTTAATGTGTGTCATACTAAACACAAAGCAAATGTATTCACTTTTAGGAGCATGTACATTAACTCTGATTATACACTAATAGGGTATGTGCTGTACGATGTGCAGTCCCTCTGATGGTTAGCTTCACGCTTGTTGCTCCAGAGTTTCAGATCGATTGGTCACTGAAAGTGGAGCTGAGCACCTTTACTCCTAAAGGATGCTCATTTCCTGAAAATCACTAATATCTCAAATGTACAGATCCGTGTTTCTGATTCTGATCTTATGTAATACTAGTAATGACTGACTGAGCCACTGAGTCCCTTATTTACAGATGAATAAACTCTATAGGCTTCATGAACTAAACTTCATGTTGGACAGGTGAACCTCATAAAGGGACCACTGAATGCATCACTGACTAAACTCTGATCACACAACGGGTGCTCGTGCTTTTTAAAACCCTATCTGTGTAAAACGTGAGTGTACTCAGAGTCAGTGTCTAATCACAAGCTCTGGATCCAAGAGCTAATAAACGACCTGCAGGTTCCTCTGAGGTAAACACTGAATCAGGAGAAATGTGGAATCTCAACCCCTGACTATATTTTGGGAATTCCTTTCTAATGAATATAGTTTTATTAGAAGGAGAAGCTACTGTGGTTTCCCTTAAGGCTTTATACTTAAATGCATGTCTGGAGGTCTAACAAAGCAGACTGGAAACAAGTGGATTCAGAGGACGTTTAATGCAGAAAACCCAAGTCCTCAACATTCCCATCAGATGTAATACTCTAGTACGTTCCCTAATGTCCAGGTGTGTGTTCCAGTGTGAGCTGAGAGTAACTGTCTCTGCTCTCAGAGGGGATTCATGCAGACTGAGAAGTACATGATCACCTCAACCTGGAATATCAGACAGACGTATATGACTTATCAACTCAGCTGTCTGACATGGAGGAAGGTGAACACAATGTCTACCTGCCATACACAACATGTTTCATCTCATGGTAAACCGTTATAACGTAATACATGTAAAAAGTTAAAGAACGTCTTCTCTGTAAATGTGCTTCTGTCCTGAGTCAGAATAATGTTTGCAGATTTCCTAAAGCTCTAATCTTTAACAGAGTATATGAACATAAGTCATGTGTTAATGGGTATCATCGTGTACTAGGTAGTATGCATGATTCCTATCTCCTGAGGACCTGCAGGATGGAGTCAGAACAAACGTCCTCACAGGGACAATCACGTTTATCGTATCTTAAATCTGCGTTCATGAAACACGGTGAACAGCTCTGTGCTGACTTTGTGTTTCTGTTGTTGAGCGCTGCGATCAAACTTTAAATTATTTCAACTTTGACCTCGTTTAACGCTGACCTTTCTACGCACATCCAATCAGAACAGCTGTGCTAAGAGGCACAAGCTAGCAGAGGAGGAAACTCAGAAACTGAACTGAACTGTTTTCACTAAAAGGCTCTGCGAACAACCTGCAATTAGAAAAGAGCAAATCATGTGAATGCAGATTAATAGTTACCAAAGTTTTGTTAGACTTGCTTGAAATGTCAGATATTGATAGGATGGGAAATTGAGACTTAAATTATTAGCGTTTCCTGTTCTTTTATTTCATCTTATACATGATCTAAATTAAATACCAATTTCAAGCAAAGAGACGAGCAAACATCTAAATATTGCATTTATAAAGCTGCATATCATCTGTTGTTTCTTTTATGTTCCCAGGTGCAGCTACAGAGCCGTCCGTCACATCACTTGATCAAACGAAGGACTGGTCTCTGCTTCAGTGTTTAGTACGAGGAGCTTTCCCTAAACCTCTCCTCCAGTGGCAGGACAGTTCTGGAGGAGAGGTTCCTGCTGCAAAGCCTCAGGTCTCAGA
This sequence comes from Champsocephalus esox, assembly GCA_036324585.1. Taxonomy (NCBI): domain Eukaryota; kingdom Metazoa; phylum Chordata; class Actinopteri; order Perciformes; family Channichthyidae; genus Champsocephalus; species Champsocephalus esox. The sequence goes on from CM070495.1 coordinate 42,852,819, forward strand.
GAGAGGAGGCAGCTTCTACATCACTCTCAACGCTAATGTGACCAAAACAGACCGCTATCAGTGTGTGGTCACTCAGGAGGAGATCAACCATCAGACTAGAGCTGAGATATCTGTCTATATCAGCGGTGAGTAACAGGTTCAAATATTTAAATGTGTCTTCAGTCTGACCACAGAGTGAATTTCGTATCTGCTCCAGACGTATGAAGACACACACACACACACACACACACACACACACACACACACACACACACACACACACACACACACACACACTTTAAACCCCTCCAACGGCTCCACTCTCAGATCAAATGGAGACAAACAGGAACTCTGAGTTCAGTCTGAATTCAGCTTTCTTAGAAACATGTTAGTCATTGATCACTGAGACGTTCTGCAGCTGAGAGGAAACATGTTAGTCATTGATCACTGAGACGTTCTGCAGCTGAGAGGAAACATGTTAGTAATTGATCACTGAGACGTTCTGCAGCTGAGAGGAAACATGTTAGTAATTGATCACTGAGACGTTCTGCAGCTGAGAGGAAACATGTTAGTCATCGATCACTGAGACGTTCTTTAGCTGAGAGGAAACATGTTAGTCATCGATCACTGAGACGTTCTGCAGCTGAGAGGAAACATGTTAGTCATTGATCACTGAGACGTTCTGCAGCTGAGAGGAAACATGTTAGTCATTGATCACTGAGACGTTCTGCAGCTGAGAGGAAACATGTTAGTCATTGATCACTGAGACGTTCTGCAGCTGAGAGGAAACACGTTAGTCATTGATCACTGAGACGTTCTGCAGCTGAGAGGAAACATGTTAGTCATTGATCACTGAGACGTTCTGCAGCTGAGAGGAAACATGTTAGTCATTGATCACTGAGACGTTCTGCAGCTGAGAGGAAACATTGAGACCACGTTCACCTTCTCTCAGAGTTCATTCACTGGCTTTAAACACAGGGAGACTTTGAGGACAGGAGACATGGAGACGTGTCGTGCAGCTCGACTCCAACATCAACACAAGCTGAGGGTCTGATCTGAGTATCAGCTGCTGTTAGAGACGTGACAGCAGAGAGCTGGGTTTGAGTCTAGAGGCTCAGGAGTCAGATCCAACTCCACCAGGATCTCATCAGGCTCTGACCAGCTATCGGGCTCAGATGGTTGGAGGAAACATTACCAATAAATGATGTGTACTTTGTTTCCAGTGTTTCCTCTTGTATTGTTCCCAATCACTCTGACATGCTTTCTTTTGTATTTTAGGAGAAGAATCAGAGAGGAGCTCAGGTTAGTCCTGATTTTAACTAATCTAATATTTAACTTTAAGCTCACAAAACTATAACTGTGTTAGACTTTATTCTTTGTGAATGTGTGTGTCGAGCCCTGAGTCTTTCCCTCAGTGTGTCCTCAGAGCAGAACCTGTACATGTTCTTCATAGAGTTTTATGAATGAGTGAAAGCAGCCGTGTCAAACTCAATTCCATCTCGGGCCACATCAGCGTTAAGGTTGCACTCAAAGGGCCGGTTGTAACTTTAAGACGATATAAAATTACATATATAAATATTTAATATATATAAACTTATGTATTATATTACATTATTGCCTCTGCATTGGATTATTATGGGATAGAGTAATAACTTCATAATTAACTACGTCTGAAAGCAGAAGTCTAGGCAGGGCAATAATTGGAAGTCTCTTCAGTGAGAATGTCACAAAATGATTTTTTTTTAAAAGCCAAATTCTGGAAATAATGTAAAAAATAATGTGAAATTTTGAAGCAAAAAAAAGTCAAATTCTGAGTAAAAAAATTCATATTTGAGATGCATTGTGGGACATGTAGTTTATGGGCCACGTGCTTCTGTAACTCGGCCTGTGACCGTATAATAAACGTATTATATTCTTTCAGAGCTCTTGTGGGGCCACAGAAAATGAAGTCGCGGGCCGGATTTGGCCCCCGGGCCTTGAGTTTGACACCCCTGAGTGAAAGTGTGCTTGTGTTTGGAGGCTCTGCTGCATAAACCCAGAGTGAGGTCCCCTCTGTGGAAACATCAGGATGTGAATCTGCTCTTCCCTGAGCTGCAGCCAGGGAGGAGGACGTTCTGTGGTTCAGGAGGAGGAGCAGAGCTTCTGTGGAAACATCAGGATGTGAATCTGCTCTTCCCTGAGCTGCAGCCAGGGAGGAGGACGTTCTGTGGTTCAGGAGGAGGAGCAGAGCTTCTGTGGAAACATCAGGATGTGAATC
>CM070495.1:42855554-42888054 GCA_036324585.1 Champsocephalus esox
CTCTCTAAGTACACTTTAGTCATTAGAGAATAAACTAGCATCACATGTTATGAGATGATCCCATGTCTAAATGTGTCGGATCAAAGGGACTTCGTCTCTCAGATAGATGCAGTCAAACACTGAATATATTGCCCTCTGACGTGATTTGGAGGATGCATCAAACTAAATGGACAGACTCGTAATGTGTAGAGGAAAGAGAGATCAGAGTGAACGTCTCTGTTTTCTCTGCAGAGCTCAGCTTCAGATGTTCTCTGACTGAGAGCTTTGATCTGATGAGAACAACATGCTCTGACCGTCTGAGTGACATGAACCTTTCTCTTCAGGGTCCAACTCTGGATGGATTATGCTTGCTGCAGTTCTCAGCGCTGGTTTTTTTGTCGTTCTCGTGGTTCTTGTTGTTGGCGGTGTTGTTCGTACTCGAGTTGTATCCAAGGATCGCACCAAACTAAACCAACTTAACGGTAGGTTTAATTAATGTTTATATCAACAGATTCAACATCAGTTGTATTATTAATCGCTGGTATTTACACCCAGAGCTCCTAAAGTCGTCTTCTTGAATATCATGTTGCTTTCCTTCCTGCAGAAAAGATAGAGAAGCTTGAAGATGACCAGAAGAAGACTTCCTCCCAAGACACGCTTCCTGCAGATTCTGTAGCTGATCCTCCTGAGAATAAAATCCTGCTGGAGTGAGAAAGACGTGAGTCAGAAAGGTCACGGGTTCACCTGTGCTGAGGTGTGTGTGTGTGGTGTGTGTTCACACTGTGTGTTTTAAGAGCTGGTTAAGGGTTCACAGGTCAAATATCAAACTCCTGTAAATTGCAAACATTTCAGTCGGAGAAAACTTGAAGTAAGAGTAAAAGTCATGTAATCCTGTATAAAACTACATTCTGATCCTCAGCTGTGAAACGCCTGCATGCGGTCAGTTCATCCTCAGCTTCTGTCCTTCAGAGGTGAACGGACGAATGAGGACATTTTAACAGCTCCATAGTTGTAGTCCTTTAACAGCTCCATACTTGTAGTCCTTTAACAGCTCCATAGTTGTAGTCCTTTAACAGCTGCATAGTTGTAGTCCTTTAACAGCTCCATAGTTGTAGTCCTTTGACAGCTCCATACTTGTAGTCCTTTAACAGCTCCATAGTTGTAGTCCTTTAACAGCTCCATAATTGTAGTCCTTTAACAGATGCTCTCCTGCTGCTTGTAGTTCGTAAAGGATGTAGAGACGGCATTAACAGAAACTCTCTCTGATCTGAAGCTGCTCTCTCGCTGTAAAGAAATGTACTCTGAAGCTGGAATATAATGTGACTTGTTTTATACTTTTGTATTTTACATAGTTTGTTACGAGCTTGTTGTTTGTGATGTTGTTAAAGTGCTAATCCAAAGTGTATCATCTGAACGATGTCCTGCTGTTACTGTGATGCTTGAACTGCTTTTATTGTATCTAAATATGTGTTGATGTTGATCTCTGATGCACTGCAGGGTTCATCCCGTGATTAAAGCTTTAACATTTATGTTTGAATAAAACATCCTCTGAGCTTCTGATAACTTGAATGATTTATTTATGCGACTCATATTAACTCATTTTAGTCTTGACCTAAGATTTCCATTGTCATAACTGCACTGTAGCTACAAAAGACAATAAAAGCCTTGAATCTTGAATCGTGATTATATATTTAGACATATAATTTACACATGGTTTAACTACACAAAAGAAGGGCTGTAAAGTCGTCTCCGTCTCCTCGGGGCGTCCACACGACAGCTTGGACAGCTTCAATAACAGTTTCCAACGCGTCTGCCCATTCACTTTGAATGGGGTGACGTCACGTTGCCTCGCTTTTTCGCCGAACTGAATTGTGGGTAGCATAGCGGTCCGTCTCCAGCGCCAGCCAATCAAATCCCGTTTCTGAAAATCTAACAGCTCAAGCCCTAGCCAATCAAACCGCGTCTAAGCTGGGAGAGATATCGCGCCATTCATTTCTATATTTCAAAAAAATGATGGAGGAGAAACTAATCATCGCTGTAGCAAATCACACGGTTTTGTATGACCAGACCCTCTTCACCTACCGGGACACAAACCGGAGGAACCAGCATGGAGGGAGGTGGCAGAGACAGTGGGGGAAACTGGTAGGGTTTTCGCCTGTTTGGGGAGTTTATATATATGTATATATAAAAAAAACCGCGGTTTTTTTTTGTCGTATGTCGGGGGCGGGAGATTCATGTGATTGGTTGTTGGTCGCGTTGCTCGAATAAAATCCCCAAGCTTCAGACACGCCCAGCTCCAAGCTTTTTTGAAGCTGTAGTGTGGACGCTCCGTACTCTGACCACAACCACTCATCTGTAAAGTGTCATGACTGTATCTGCTATCAATGTGACAGATATGTCCACAGACGGGAACATGAGCACCCAGAAAAGTACCTTTAAACTCCTCTGTGGTAGTTCCTGCTTTTAGGAGCACATTTCCTCACACACACACTCACAAACAATATTATTACAAGATATTATGGGGAATAACGGGAGTTATCAATGTCACTATTTACTGTATCACATTACTGGGATGTGTCATGGCACACCGTCTGAAGCCTGCACATGCATGGTCTCTGGCACCACCCAGTGGTTTTTGCTGCAACAACAATTAAGGGACAGTATCTTTATTTCATTTTGAAATGTGATGTGTTCTGTACCAAACCTGGATGTTTTATTAAGTCTGTGGGATACTGCTTGTAGGCCGGGACCTGTTCGAATAACAGAAATAGTGTGGGTTACCATGGGGACGTTACCCGCACATTTTCGTAATGCAGACACATTTGTATTTATATTGTTTTGCTGTATGTTATTTGTATGTTTGCACTTTATCAACACCAAGTCACATTCTTTACTGTCTCAATGAGCCTTGAGGGTTTGTAAAAATAATTGTCAATACAAAAAACTAAAATAAAAACATGGGGACGTTCTCTTTAAACGTCATGACGCAATCACGCAGAGTTACGTTAAGGCGAAAGTGGGCGTGGTTAAATGTGAACCGGGATTGAAAATCGATAGACGAGCATTGCTTTTATGTCATCCTTACTGACCTTATGTCATTGTCTACCCCTGATGAACCCGTATGAGGTTAATGATGTCCTTCAATAACAAATAGGAAACAACACCCATGGTCGATAATCATGTGTACACTTGCAGTAAGTAAATATCACCGGTATTACAACTCAATAACTCATGCTCTGGTTCAGATGAATGTTGTCAGGTGTTTTGTGTTTTTTTTCTTTTTCTTTGCGGAACACCTCTGTGTGAAATGTACGACATGTAAGCCACTTATTTTCGGTTAATTACATTGAAAAGTGCAAATACAGTATACAATACAAATACACAGTTTACATCTAACACAAATAGAAACTACTTTAAAAAAACAATCATTTACAACCAGAAGTACTCAGATCTGGTACTTGAGTAAAAGTAGAAGTACTCAGATCTTATACTTGAGTAAAAGTAGAAGTACTCAGATCTTATACTTGAGTAAAAGTAGAAGTACTCAGATCTTGTACTTGAGTAACAGTAGAAGTACTCAGATCTTATACTTGAGTAAAAGTAGAAGTACTCAGATCTTGTACTTGAGTAAAAGTAGAAGTACTCAGATCTTATACTTGAGTAAAAGTAGAAGTACTCAGATCTTGTACTTGAGTAAACAGTAGAAGTACTCAGATCTTATACTTGAGTAAAAGTAGAAGTACTCAGATCTTGTACTTGAGTAAAAGTAGAAGTACTCAGATCTTGTGCTTGAGTAAAAGTAGAAGTACTCAGATCTTGTACTTGAGTAAAAGTAGAAGTACTCAGATCTTGTACTTGAGTAAAAGTAGAAGTACTCAGATCTTGTGCTTGAGTAAAAGTAGAAGTACTCAGATCTTGTACTTGAGTAAAAGTAGAAGTACTCAGATCTTGTACTTGAGTAAAAGTAGAAGTACTCAGATCTTGTACTTGAGTAACAGTAGAAGTACTCAGATCTTGTGCTTGAGTAAAAGTAGAAGTATTCAGATATTTTACTTGTGTAAAAGTAGAAGTACTCAGATCTTGTGCTTGAGTAAAAGTAGAAGTACTCAGGTCTTGTACTTGAGTAAAAGTAGAAGTACTCAGATCTTGTGCTTGAGTAAAAGTAGAAGTACTCAGGTCTTGTACTTGAGTAAAAGTAGAAGTACTCAGATCTTGTACTTGAGTAAAAGTAGAAGTACTCAGATCTTGTGCTTGAGGAAAAGTAGAAGTACCAGAGTGTAGGAATACTCTGTTACAGTAAAAGTCCTCATTCAAAATGTCCCTCAAGTGAAAGTAGAAAGTATTCTCATCTAAATATAGTGACAGACAGTGAAAGTAGTCGTTGTGCAGATTGGTCCATTTCAGAATAATATATATGATATGTTTTATAATGATTGATCATGAAAGTGTTCTCAAAGCTGGTGAAGGAGCAGTTAGTCTGAAGTACTTTGTAGACTGCAGGGTAGCTGGTGGAGGTGCAGCTAGTCTGAAGTACTTTGTAGACTGCAGGGTAGCTGGTGGAGGTGCAGCTAGTCTGAAGTACTTTGTAGACTGCAGGGTAGCTGGTGGAGGTGCAGCTAGTCTGAAGTACTTTGTAGACTGCAGGGTAGCTGGTGAAGGTACAGCTAGTCTGAAGTACTTTGTAGACTGCAGGGTAGCTGGTGAAGGTGCAGCTAGTCTGAAGTACTTTGTAGACTGCAGGGTAGCTGGTGGAGGTGCAGCTAGTCTGAAGTACTTTGTAGACTGCAGGGTAGCTGGTGGAGGTGCAGCTAGTCTGAAGTACTTTGTAGACTGCAGGGTAGCTGGTGGAGGTGCAGCTAGTCTGAAGTACTTTGTAGACTGCAGGGTAGCTGGTGGAGGTGCAGCTAGTCTGAAGTACTTTGTAGACTGCAGGGTAGCTGGTGAAGGTACAGCTAGTCTGAAGTACTTTGTAGACTGCAGGGTAGCTGGTGAAGGTGCAGCTAGTCTGAAGTACTTTGTAGACTGCAGGGTAGCTGGTGAAGGTGCAGCTAGTCTGAATGGCTTTGTAGACTGCAGGGTAGCTGGTGAAGGTGCAGCTAGTCTGAAGTACTTTGTAGACTGCAGGGTAGCTGGTGAAGGTGCAGCTAGTCTGAAGTACTTTGTAGACTGCAGGGTAGCTGGTGGAGGTGCAGCTAGTCTGAAGTACTTTGTAGACTGCAGGGTAGCTGGTGGAGGTGCAGCTAGTCTGAAGTACTTTGTAGACTGCAGGGTAGCTGGTGGAGGTGCAGCTAGTCTGAAGTACTTTGTAGACTGCAGGGTAGCTGGTGGAGGTGCAGCTAGTCTGAAGTACTTTGTAGACTGCAGGGTAGCTGGTGGAGGTGCAGCTAGTCTGAAGTACTTTGTAGACTGCAGGGTAGCTGGTGAAGGTGCAGCTACTCTGAAGTACTTTGTAGACTGCAGGGTAGCTGGTGAAGGTGCAGCTAGTCTGAAGCACTTCTTAGACTGCAGGGTAGCTAGTGAAGGTGCAGCTAGTCTGAAGTACTTTGTAGACTGCAGGGTAGCTGGTGGAGGTGCAGCTAGTCTGAAGTACTTTGTAGACTGCAGGGTAGCTGGTGAAGGTGCAGCTAGTCTGAAGTACTTTGTAGACTGCAGGGTAGCTGGTGGAGGTGCAGCTAGTCTGAAGTACTTTGTAGACTGCAGGGTAGCTGGTGGAGGTGCAGCTAGTCTGAAGTACTTTGTAGACTGCAGGGTAGCTGGTGGAGGTGCAGCTAGTCTGAAGTACTTTGTAGACTGCAGGGTAGCTGGTGGAGGTGCAGCTAGTCTGAAGTACTTTGTAGACTGCAGGGTAGCTGGTGAAGGTGCAGCTACTCTGAAGTACTTTGTAGACTGCAGGGTAGCTGGTGAAGGTGCAGCTAGTCTGAAGCACTTCTTAGACTGCAGGGTAGCTAGTGAAGGTGCAGCTAGTCTGAAGTACTTTGTAGACTGCAGGGTAGCTGGTGGAGGTGCAGCTAGTCTGAAGTACTTTGTAGACTGCAGGGTAGCTGGTGAAGGTGCAGCTAGTCTGAAGTACTTTGTAGACTGCAGGGTAGCTGGTGGAGGTGCAGCTAGTCTGAAGTACTTTGCAGACTGCAGGGTAGCTGGTGGATTTACTCCAGGTGGAACTAAAGTCTGATTTAAGACTTGATTATATTTCACATCATTCGTCCACATCTGTGAAGTAACTGAAGGTATTAGATAACTGTAGTGGAGTAAAAGTACACCATTTACCTCTGAACTGTAGTGGAGTAGAAGTACAAAGTAGTATAACATGGAAATACTCAAGTAAAGTACAAATAAGCCTACCTCAAAATTGTACTTAAGTGCTTGAGTAAATCTAGTTACTTTACACCTCTGGGTACCTGTGGGTTATCTGTCGCCACTTTTTATTGCGGGTAGCTGGCTCCTCCACATACATTTTTTAATTTCTCTAAATAACAAACATTAATCCTATTTTGCGGCGATGGGTTAGGCGTATTTAGAGAGTCTGGAAAAAAAAGTGCGTATTTAGAGTCAGGAAGTGATCGATACGGATCGTGTTCAAATCAATAGGCACGCAATGACTCTAAATAATAATTATCACGCCACCAAACACAGTTTAAAACTAAGGTAACCACCCTGTTTGGGAAATGAGAGAAGTAGAAAGTACAGGTATTTGGGTTCAACATGAGAGAAGTAGAAAGTACAGGTATTTGAGTTCAACATGTAAGAAGTAGAAAGTACAGGTATTTGAGTTCAACATGTAAGAAGTAGAAAGTACAGGTATTTGGGTTCAACATGTAAGAAGTAGAAAGTACAGGTATTTGAGTTCAACATGTAAGAAGTAGAAAGTACAGGTATTTGGGTTCAACATGTGAGAAGTAGAAAGTACAGGTATTTGAGTTCAACATGTAAGAAGTAGAAAGTACAGGTATTTGAGTTCAACATGTAAGAAGTAGAAAGTACAGGTATTTGAGTTCAACATGAGAGAAGTAGAAAGTACAGGTATTTGAGTTCAACATGAGAGAAGTAGAAAGTACAGGTATTTGTGTTCAACATGTAAGAAGTAGAAAGTACAGGTATTTGAGTTCAACACGTGAGAAGTAGAAAGTACAGGTATTTGAGTTCAACATGTAAGAAGTAGAAAGTACAGGTATTTGAGTTCAACATGTAAGAAGTAGAAAGTACAGGTATTTGAGTTCAACATGTAAGAAGTAGAAAGTACAGGTATTTGAGTTCAACATGAGAGAACTAGAAAGTACAGGTATTTGAGTTCAACATGTAAGAAGTAGAAAGTACAGGTATTTGAGTTCAACATGTAAGAAGTAGAAAGTACAGGTATTTGAGTTCAACATGTAAGAAGTAGAAAGTACAGGTATTTGAGTTCAACATGTAAGAAGTAGAAAGTACAGGTATTTGAGTTCAACATGTGAGAAGTAGAAAGTACAGGTATTTGAGTTCAACATGTAAGAAGTAGAAAGTACAGGTATTTGAGTTCAACATGTAAGAAGTAGAAAGTACAGGTATTTGAGTTCAACATGAGAGAAGTAGAAAGTACAGGTATTTGAGTTCAACATGTAAGAAGTAGAAAGTAAAAAGTCGTCAGAAAAATAAGCAGTGGAATAAAGTACTGATACCAGAAAAATGTACTTAAGTACAGTAACGAAGTATTTGTACTCCACTACTTTCCCACCTCTGTTTATAACAGAGTAAGGGTCTATTCAAGTGACATCAATAAAGTCAAATAATAAAAAGATCCGCATGTGTTATGAAAATGTACCGCTAGAGGGCAGTATTTCAAAACAACACTGGATGCAAGCTACCGCTAAAGCAGCAGACGAAGAAGAAGCCTCAGTAGCCATTATGTAGAATGTAGAACTCTTCTGTCTGAAAACAGATTGTTCTCCCCTAGAAACAGAGACCCTGCACCGGGGAGACCAGCACCGCGAACTGGACGTGTATAAACCCCACCGGAGGAAGTGTGTGTGTTGTTTTTAAAGACGATGAGGCAGCCACACACACACCGGATGTGTCCTCTGAGGAAAGAGATAAAATGAAAGGTAAAGGAGCCGAGTTGTGCTCCATGGAGGCAGGGAACAGTGAGGTGATTCTGTGTGATCCTAACGACTGTGTGGACAAGAAAGCGGACCACGTTTTCAACCTGCTCTCCCTGAACGACACCGCGAACAACCAGCACCATCACACCGTGGAAGACGTGGTTCTCACAAACAAATATGGCGATAAGATCTGCGGTCAGATCTGCACGGAGAACAACGAGAGTAAACTGGTCAGGGGGGTGACGTCACATGCATTGATTTCCAGCACTTCTTCCTCTTCCTCATCTTCTTCATCGTCTTCTTCTTGTGAAGCCATGGACACCTCGGGGTTTATATCCGGGCTGCAGCAGGAGGGTGTAAACACGGCCTCCTCCACTGGTCCTGGATCCGCTGCTGCTGGGGAAACCTTCTCCGGAACCATCACCATAAACAACCAAAGCATCATAGTGACTATAGAGAACGGGATTCTCACGCTGGCTGCCCCCCCGGAGGGATATGTGCACAAGGAGGACGACATGGTGAGTTTAAAGGAGCACCTGGGCATGAAGGACCATGAGGATATTGTGCTGCTGAACTACGACAGTGGCACCAAGTCCATTGGGAAGATCAGCACCTTAGCAGTGACCAATCAGCAGGACGAACCCAGAGCTGGGTTGTCTGTCAGCGAGTCCGATCTGGCTCTGGTGGAGGATTGCTCGCTCTCAGATCATGGCACTTCTTTGGGTGCCAGTGTGAAGCAGGAGGCAGGGGGGGTGTGTGCCGTCACTGAGGCGGATCTGGTCAGCCCGTGCTCTAAGAACTCACCCACAGACTGTGATAATGCTGATTTCCAGTCGTTACCCCTCATCAGGTCCAAAAAAGACACGTTGGTGCCCATCGGGTGTCCAGAACCGGGCTGCGCCTTCACGTTTGATTCGCGTCAGAAGCTGAAAGTGCATCTTCTGAACCACGCAGAGGACCCGAGGCCGTACCAGTGCACGGTGCAGGGCTGCGGGTGGGCGTTCGGCACCTCTTACAAACTAAAACGGCACCTCCAGTCCCACGACAAGCAGAGGCCGCACAGCTGTCAGTTTGAAGGCTGCGGGCGGCGCTTCACCACCGTCTACAACCTGAAGGCCCACGTCAAGGTCCACGAACAGGACAACGCCTTCACCTGCGAGATCTGCAGCGAGAGGTTTCGCAGTGCCACGCGACTCGCCAACCACCAGAGGGTCCACTTCGAGCCCCAGAGACCCCACAAGTGCGAATTCCCAGGTAACGCAACGTGGATTTGAATGTGTCTTGCTTTTTATTTGTGAGTATCTTAAGCTCTCGTGCCATTACATTCATTATGAAGCCCCTCAAAGGACGCTGTGTTCCATGATAGTCTACACACACATTACACTCCTGGTAAGCATGAAGACAAAAGACACACTACGGCATTGAGCGCCCCCACAGACAACACACACATACAGAACATTTTAAGCATGCTATCCTAACACACATTGTGTCCCCAGTGTGAAGGATGCTTGTCTCCGTCTGGTGCTTTATTCCTAACCCCACCTTCCGCTGTCTCCCTGCACGTTCAGGCTGTGAGAAAACCTTCATCACCTTCAGCGCCCTGTTCTCTCACAACCGCACTCACTTCAGGGAGACGGGACACTTCACCTGCTCCTTCCCCGGCTGCGACAAGACGTACGACAAGGCCTGCCGCCTCAAGATCCACATGAGGAGCCACACGGGTGAGGCTTTGAGACCGTCGGTGGTATTGCGAAACCCTCTCGTTGTTCACCTCTCCTTCTCAGAGATGTTTTCAGAGAGGAAGTCATTCTTCGATCACAAGATGCTGCAAATTCGAGCAGCTGCTTGTTTTCCAAACATTGCATTCCTAAGCTAGTCACTGAAAAGCAAGCATATGTTCCGAATCCTATGAAGGCCTCACACCTTTCTCTGTACGGCTGCACTTTGGATTGCATTGTGTCTGAAAGGTGCTATCGACACTAACCTGGGCTACGGCCAACGTCAGGTGCTCAGCTCTCTGGTGCAGGTGCACTGCTCGATAATAAACGTCTAACTACCTGTTGTTGTTGTTCCAGGTGAGAGGCCGTTTGTATGTGACTCTGGCGGCTGTGGCTGGTCCTTCACCAGCATGTCCAAACTGCTCCGACATAAACGGTAACTAACTTTAGTTTTCCTCTTCCTATTAGACCCTCCAGAAAAACGCGGGCTAAAATCCTTGATTGTGCGATCAAACATGCGAACATGGGTTTATGGGGGTTTATGCGGAAAGTTGCGAAATATGCGGAAAAAATAGATATTGGGCTGTCTTATTTATTTATTCTCTCTCACACACAACCTGCCACTAACGTTACACCCCTTTACTATTCAATTAAACACACTCAATGTTTATTTACTGTAAAAGCAATTGGGCTATTTCAATCACTCTCACACACACACTCTCTCTCTCACACTCACTCACTCACTCACTCACTCACTCACTCACTCACTCACTCACTCACTCACTCACTCACTCACTCTCTCTCTCACACACACACACACTTCTCCGCCTCATTCTGTTTTCATTTACTTGTTCGTTATCTGACCAGCTTCAGTCTTGTAGGCGTCTCACCTCGTTTCTTGTAGCCCTCCAAAGGGTTTTGGAGGTCGATGCCTCGGTGGACGTGAGTTGTTTGGCTTTCTTGTCCGCAGCAGCAGAAAGCATTTTGGAACGTTTGAATGAATCAAAGCGGGTCGTCACCGTCGATGTTCTCTTATGCTCCAACACACAGTTGCACGGGGGGCAGAACAGTTTCCCCCCGACATCGGGGAACTGCTTTGCCCGGTCTTTAGCAGAGATGTTCGTCGGTAAATGAGATGGATTAGATGTGTTCATCTTGGTGAAGAGAAACTCTCGTGTGAGCTCCGCACGTTCACTCCACGGTGTTGTTTACCTTCTCTGATGCCCGAGCTGATGACGTCGCGCATCACTTCACTTCAAGGCGAGATAACTACTTTGTGAGGAAAAATGCGCGGGATTATGCGGCCTTTTGATAAATATGCGCCATTTTGATAAATATGCGGCCTTTTGATAAATATGCGGCCTTTTGCTGATTATGCGGTAATTTCTGCGATCGCAGAATCGCGTTTTTCTGGAGGGTCTACCTATTGGATGAACTCCAACATGTGCTGACAAATTAGAACTATTGCTAACCCGACTCACCTGCTGTCCTAACCGAGTGCAGGTGTGGGCGCCTCTCTGCCCCCCCGAGGGTCTCCAGACAAACGGTAACATGGAAGTAGTTAGTCGGGTATTTTTCATTTTTGTTGCTCAGCGGACAATGTCTTTTTTAATCGGACACCGAAATACAAAATTGAGATTATTTTTGTCGACCACATCCTCCCATTTGCCTGACCCCTTCCCTCGGAGGTGTCTTACTTTGAGACCATGGGAAAACTAACCATGGATACATAGATTTGAAAAAGCAGTCAAGTAGAAAATAGAGTTTAATTCTGCATGGATAGATTTCAACGTGGTGGCTTTCCTGTGTGCCTAATATTTGTAAGAAATTTGTCAAAACTGAATTTTTAAAAGAAACTTCCAGAACAAGCATTGTTGCTCCTTATGTTGTATAAGTTATTAGATATATAATAATAATAATAAATGGGATTTTTATATCGTTTCCCTAATGCTCAAAGACGCTTATATGAATATCTAGTAAAACGATATATAAACCGGACGTGTTTTAAATATGATTTGCAGCTTCAGACATACTTTATTGAGAGGGGAAGAAAATAGATGTTACCGACCCATGACCTTCAGTGGTCTGTACACCAACACTTTGCTTCAACCCAAACTGTGATACGGGTCAATCAGCTGAGGTTTCATTGGTGTTAATTCAAGGTTTCCATGCCGATTGCTTGTGGTGTTACGTAACATTGATTAGTAAAGCCGTCGCAGCTTCATCAGTGAGCGTGTGTGCTTGGGGAATGTTAATTCATGTTATTGCAGGTTTTCGCTCCGACTGCCATATCGTGCACTCTTTTGTGATATTGGTCCGTCCACTCGTTGCTCCTCTCTGACCTCACACCTCCTCTCTGACCTCACACTTCCTTTTCTATGTGTTTCAGGAAACACGACGATGACCGGCGCTTCGTCTGCACGGAGGAGGGTTGTGGGAAGTCCTTCACCCGGGCGGAGCACCTGAAGGGGCACAGCATCACTCACCTGGGCACCAAACCCTTCCAGTGCCACGCTGAAGGTAACCGGACCACGCCGAAATGAGTCTTTATGCACCCACGATTTGAATAGACTATAATGTGATGGGGCTGCTCAATTAATCGTATTTTAATCGCAATTACGATGTTGGCTTGCAACGGTTATGAAAACAACATCGAAATAAAACAATTATTTTTTAATTTATTTTTGTATTGGTTTTTCAGTTGAATTGACTTAACGTTCAGTGTTGAACAGACTGTTAAAAACAAATGTTTCCAATAAATTGATGTTTTCAAAGTAAATGGATAATCGTTTTTAATAATCGTGATATCAATTATTATATATCCTTTATTTAACCAGGTAAAAAAACTCATTGAGATTAAAATCTCTCTTCCAAGAGTGACCTGGCCAAGAAGGGCAGCATGTACAAAGTTACAACAGATGCAACACAGACATGAAAGGCAGACAGATACAGCTGTAAAACACAAATAAAATGGCACATTAGCCAGTCAATATGCGAAGTAAAACAAACTATTAAAATCATTAAAAAACTGGCAACATTTAAAACGATATCAGGATATACGAGCACTCACATCGACCAATGGTGTCGTGTTCTCCGTCCTTTAAGATGGACCTGAATTCCCCCATAGTGACTACATCTGAGAGTTTCAGCGCCTTCTGTTCATGTTCCAAGCTGTGGGGGCAGCAGGTCTAAAAGCTGTTGTTCCCAGTGTTGTTCTCACTGTAGGAACCAGCATCTGAATCACATCTTGGGAGCGCAGGCCATATGGACTTTCTCTTTGACACATATATGTGCAGATGTAGGAGGGAACCAACCCAAGCAGAGATTTATAAATAAAACCCAACCAATGGGAAAGTCTGCGAGCAGACAAAGATGGCCAATGAGCAGCAGCATATAAAGTGCAATGGTGTACTCGATATCCACATCCAGTGATACATCATGAGGCACAATGGTACACAGTATCCAAGCTCTTTAGGCATTGGTCAGAGGCATTCATGTATAGCAGGTCACCATAATCTAATGCAGGTAAAAACGTTGCAGATATCAGATGTTTCCTTGTCTGAAAAGAGAAACAGGATTTATTCCTGTAAAAGAAACCTAATTTTATTTTTATCTTTGAAACAACATTTTCCGTGTGTAACTGGAAAGACAAGTTCTGTTCAAGTTCTGTTCAATAAGAAATCCCAGATATTTGTATTGTATTGACCCAAATAATCGAGATTATGATTTTCGCCATAATCGAGCAGCCCTATATGATATATTATCTTGACTTCCATAATAGTAACTCGTCTCTCTGTGTTCAGTAACTCGTGTCTCTCTGTGTTCAGTAACTCGTGTCTCTGTGTGTTCAGTAACTCGTGTCTCTGTGTGTTCAGTAACTCGTGTCTCTGTGTGTTCAGTAACTCGTGTCTCTGTGTGTTCAGTAACTCGTCTCTCTCTGTGTTCAGTAACTCATGTCTCTCTGTGTTCAGTAACTCGTGTCTCTGTGTGTTCAGTAACTCGTCTCTCTGTGTTCAGTAACTCGTGTCTCTCTGTGTTCAGTAACTCGTGTCTCTGTGTGTTCAGTAACTCGTGTCTCTGTGTGTTCAGTAACTCGTGTCTCTGTGTGTTCAGTAACTCGTGTCTCTGTGTGTTCAGTAACTCGTGTCTCTGTGTGTTCAGTAACTCGTGTCTCCTGTGTTCAGTAACTCGTGTCTCTGTGTGTTCAGTAACTCGTGTCTCTGTGTGTTCAGTAACTCGTGTCTCTGTGTGTTCAGTAACTCGTGTCTCTGTGTGTTCAGTAACTCGTGTCTCTGTGTGTTCAGTAACTCGTCTCTCTCTGTGTTCAGTAACTCGTGTCTCTCTGTGTTCAGTAACTCGTGTCTCCGTGTGTTCAGCAACTCGTCTCTCTGTGTTCAGTAACTCGTGTCTCTCTGTGTTCAGTAACTCGTGTCTCTCTGTGTTCAGTAACTCGTGTCTCTGTGTGTTCAGTAACTCGTGTCTCTGTGTGTTCAGTAACTGTGTCTCTGTGTGTTCAGTAACTCGTGTCTCTGTGTTCAGTAACTCGTGTCTCTGTGTGTTCAGTAACTCGTGTCTCTGTGTGTTCAGTAACTCGTGTCTCTGTGTGTTCAGTAACTCGTCTCTCTCTGTGTTCAGTAACTCTGTCTCTCTGTGTTCAGTAACTCGTGTCTCTGTGTGTTCAGTAACTCGTGTCTCTGTGTTCAGTAACTCGTGTCTCTCTGTGTTCAGTAACTCGTGTCTCTGTGTGTTCAGTAACTCGTGTCTCTGTGTGTTCAGTAACTCGTGTCTCTCTGTGTGTTCAGTAACTCGTGTCTCTGTGTGTTCAGTAACTCGTGTCTCTGTGTGTTCAGTAACTCGTGTCTCTGTGTGTTCAGTAACTCGTGTCTCTGTGTGTTCAGTAACTCGTGTCTCTGTGTTCAGTAACTCGTGTCTCTGTGTGTTCAGTAACTCGTGTCTCTCTGTGTTCAGTAACTCGTGTCTCTCTGTGTTCAGTAACTCGTGTCTCTCTGTGTTCAGTAACTCGTGTCTCTCTGTGTTCAGTAACTCGTGTCTCTCTGTGTTCCGTAACTCGTGTCTCTGTGTGTTCAGTAACTCGTGTCTCTGTGTGTTCAGTAACTTGTGTCTCTGTGTGTTCAGTAACTCGTGTCTCTGTGTGTTCAGTAACTCGTGTCTCTGTGTTCAGTAACTCGTGTCTCTGTGTTCAGTAACTCGTGTCTCTGTGTTCAGTAACTCGTGTCTCTGTGTGTTCAGTAACTCGTGTCTCTGTGTTCAGTAACTCGTGTCTCTCTGTGTTCAGTAACTCGTGTCTGTGTGTGTTCAGTAACTCGTGTCTGTGTGTTCAGTAACTTGTCTCTCTGTGTGTTCAGTAACTCGTGTCTCTGTGTTCAGTAACTCGTGTCTCTCTGTGTTCAGTAACTCGTGTCTGTGTGTGTTCAGTAACTCGTGTCTCTGTGTTCAGTAACTCGTGTCTCTGTGTTCCGTAACTCGTGTCTCTGTGTGTTCAGTAACTCGTGTCTCTGTGTTCAGTAACCCATGTCTCTCTGTGTTCAGTAACTCGTGTCTCTTCCTGAACAGTAACCCGTGTCTCTTCCTGAACAGTAACCCATGTCTCTGTGTTCAGTAACTCGTCTCTCTCTGTGTGTTCAGTAACTCGTGTCTCTTCCTGTAGAGTAACCCATGTCTCTCTCTGTGTTCAGGCTGTAATGCTAAGTTCTCGGCTCGCAGCAGCCTCTACATCCACTCTAAGAAACACAAGCAGGAGGGCGGCGGCAGCGCTCTGAGGAGCCGCTGCCCTCTGCCAGACTGCAGCAAACACTTCAGCTCCAGGAGCTCCATGAGGAGTCACATGATCAAACACCACCACCTGAGCCCAGGTAACACACAAGTTCCCGAGTCGTTCTCACAGATGTTCGGCTGGAATCATTAATGGCACTTTGTATTTTAACACCACCACATTTACAAACATTCTTTGCCCTTTGTGAATTCATTTTTACAAATGTACTGAAAAATTGTCAACACTGGAGTACAGACGGATACTTCCCTTTGAGGCAATCTCTAATAATCACCAAGTCAAACTTCCTCGTACGTGTCAACCTACCTGGTAATAAACCTGATTCGGATTTTATTAGGGATGCACGATATTGGTTTTTTGAAACCGATACCGATACTTCCTGCTTCTCAAGACCGATACCGATAACCGATAACAAAAAAAAATGTACGCCACTAATTATTTTAACACATTTTTTGTCCTTCAGCAGCTCCGGTTCGAGCATATGCCTTCAGTTGCACATAGCTCCAACACACACACACACACACACACACCCACACACACACACACACACACACACACACAATCTTTGTATTGTATTATTGTCTTCGTACGCTTCGATGGCGATGTTTCAGGTGACTGATCAGGTTCGAAGTATTAGGGAGCGCTGGATTTGTGAAGAACTCCCCTCTTCCTAAACCACTAACACCACAGTACTGGCACAACGGGAGGAGCCGAGTGAAAAACAAGCGCCCCTCATCCCAACCCACCCACACCGCAGGATACCCAAATAATATATCGTATATTATCGGGGCTATTAATACGTTTTATCGGGATGACGTCATAATTCCTAATATCGGACCGATAATTATCGTGCATCCCTAGATTTTATGTAATGGAACAAAACAACAGACTTTTGTCCAGTTTATTACCACAAAAAACCTTCCAGACAAGGGAGCCAGAAGTGCTAAATGCTAACTTAATTCCCAGGCTTTAGGACTCATGCCTGCACCCGCCACATGTTACTTCAAAACTAATTCCTCTCCCTCCCCCCCCCTCCAGATATTCTGAGTCAGATGGAGACCACGCCCTCTCTGACCCCCAGCAGCGAGCTCATCAGCTCCGCCCCTGCAACGGTTGCCGGGCCCTGTGTTTCAGGAGGCGATCAGCTGACCAACCTGGACCTCAGCTCTTTGTTCTCGGCTGTCCCCGGAGGCCCCGCCCCCCCCACGGCTCTCGGAGTGAGCATCCCCGTCGGCTCAGTCTCGAACAGCACTTTCACCATGGATCTGTCTCTCGTCAGCGCTGGGATTCTCACCATAGACTCCGCCTCCTCGTCCTCCGTCATCCCCAAAACTGTGGACCCTCTTATCCTAGCATCCGGCCCCGAAATGGCCCCGCACCACGGTTTGGAGGGCGATGTCCTGCCCCCTCAGGTGACTCTAAACCTGGATGATGTTCAGACGGTGTCCCCCGAGGCTCTGGGGAACCTCACCTCTCTCACAAACTCTCTGGAAGTCGTCCCCTGTCTCAGAGCTGCTCTCCTCCCCCTCCAAGGTGGTGGATTTGGGGGTCCAGGTGGTGGACGTTGGGGGTCAAGTGGTGGATTTGGGGGGTCAAGTGGTGGATGTTGGGGGCCAGGTGGGCACGGGACCCCTGCTGGGCTGTGTGGAGGTGTTGGGGCCTGATGAGGGAGGGAAGGTCCTCTCCCAGTTTGTGTTTCCGGGGCACAGCAGCAGCTTCAGCCCCCAGAAAGAGACGGAGCTCAGTGTGGGGTCGCCCAGCGGCTTCCTGGTGAGTGTGAACACCGTTTATACTTAGAAATCATTCATCACACGTGTGTAGACTCTTATGGCACTACTGCTATTCCATTTGATCTGTTTTATTGTGTTGCACTGTCGGAGGAGCCTCACATTTTCATTGTCATACCTCCACTGTAGCTACGCACACATGCCATTCAAAGCCTTCAATCGTGAATCTACTTCCCGGTGTAACGGTCGTGGATCCGATGTAACACTCGCAGCATCACAGAACAAGACGAAGAGGAATCAATAAGACAGAGACATTAGCTTGCACCAACGCAGTCAATAGTGTAATGCCGTATAGACTAAGAGAATCTTACAGGTTGTATACACAGCATACGTTATACTTCCACGCGGGGTGGAGCGGCGACAAGCAAAGACATGTAACTGAAAATTAACTCAATAAAAAAAACTGCCGCGGAGCCCAGGGAGATTTGTATCTTAATGACAAAGAACTAAGGTTCCTCATTCTCTCCTGTGGCCTGCCTCCTCCCCCGGCAAAGAGCCACATGCCCACTGGAGTAAATACTGAAGAGTCCAACAGTCCAATCGAAGTCAATCGTGGCACCTGGTTGATGGAAACCATTAATGTTCAGGACACGGCTGAGCTCAGAGACGGTTTCATTAGGTGTTCATTTCACACACACACACACACACACACACACACACGCACACACACACACACACACGCACACACACAGCTTCACTCTTTTTAAACAAGGAAGTAATTGACAATGAAAAAGTTATGCTGCTTCCTTCTTTTTGTATTAAAAAGGCCATATTATACTTTTTTTGGGTTTCCCCTTTCCAGTAGTGTGTAAATCTGTGTCTGCAAAGGCTAGACAACAAACATGAAAGCATGTCACAGTAGAGACACTACATACTAACATGAACCTGAAATGAGCAGAACACGTCCTCTTTAAAGCTATCGTCATGCGGCCGACAGTCAGAGGAGTTACTCTTCAATAGAAATACGTATTTGTTCGTATTTTAATATTTGAAGGGTCCTCTCTTTAGGAGCCGGAGCCAGTATCTGCTGTTATCTGACCTGAGCTCCTCCAGCGACGCAACGTATAGAATAAAATGCAAAATAGTGCAAGATGTCTATATACATGTAAATAGAATAAGTACAAGAACAGAATGTAACGTTTAAGTATTGTATTGTAGTTCCTGTTATCCGTTAAGCGCCTGTGTGACGGTGTGTGTTCCAATGACTTGTATATAAACTACTCTTGTGGCACTGCTTCTATTATATTGTACTTTATTTGTATTTACTTGCGCTGTATATTCTGTTTTATTGTGTTGCTCTGTTGAACTGAGCCTGCGACCTCAGATTTCCATTGTCATAGCAACACTGTAGCTACGAACACATGACGACACAAGCCTTGTAGTAACTTCTGTTCCTTGTTGTTCATCAGGAGAGCGGAGGCTCAGCGAGGACGGACTACAGAGCCATCCAGCTGGCCAAGAAGAGGAAGCAGAGAGGTCCTGCAGCCTCTCCTGGTGAGAGACACGCATTGATCACTTTGAAGTCACCTATTATTCAAAGTCCTCTTCTCCATGTCTCCTCTACATCAACATGTGTCCCCTCTTCTTCATGTCTCTTCTACATCAACATGTGTCCCCTCTTCTTCATGTCTCTTCTACATCAACATGTGTCCCCTCTTCTCCATGTCTCTTCTACATCAACATGTGTCCCCTCTTCTTCATGTCTCCTCTACATCAACATGTGTCCCCTCTTCTTCATGTCTCTTCTACATCAACATGTGTCCCCTCTTCTCCATGTCTCTTCTACATCAACATGTGTCCCCTCTTCTTCATGTCTCTTCTACATCAACATGTGTCCCCTCTTCTTCATGTCTCTTCTACATCAACATGTGTCCCCTCTTCTTCATGTCTCTTCTACATCAACATGTGTCCCCTCTTCTCCATGTCTCTTCTACATCAACATGTGTCCCCTCTTCTTCATGTCTCTTCTACATCAACATGTGTCCCCTCTTCTTCATGTCTCTTCTACATCAACATGTGTCCCCTCTTCTTCATGTCTCTTCTACATCAACATGTGTCCCCTCTTCTTCATGTCTCTTCTACATCAACATGTGTCCCCTCTTCTTCATGTCTCTTCTACATCAACATGTGTCCCCTCTTCTCCATGTCTCTTCTACATCAACATGTGTCCCCTCTTCTCATGTCTCTTCTACATCAACATGTGTCCCCTCTTCTCCATGTCTCTTCTACATCAACATGTGTCCCCTCTTCTTCATGTCTCTTCTACATCAACATGTGTCCCCTCTTCTTCATGTCTCTTCTACATCAACATGTGTCCCCTCTTCTTCATGTCTCTTCTACATCAGCATGTGTCCCCTCTTCTTCATGTCTCTTCTACATCAACATGTGTCCCCTCTTCTTCATGTCTCTTCTACATCAACATGTGTCCCCTCTTCTTCATGTCTCTTCTACATCAACATGTGTCCCCTCTTCTTCATGTCTCTTCTACATCAACATGTGTCCCCTCTTCTCCACGTCTCTTCTACATCAACATGTGTCCCCTCTTCTTCATGTCTCTTCTACATCACCATGTGTCCCCTCTTCTCCATGTCTCTTCTGCATCAACATGTGTCCCCTCTTCTCCATGTCTCTTCTGCATCACCATGTGTCCCCTCTTCTCCATGTCTCTTCTCCATCAACATGTGTCCCCTCTTCTTCATGTCTCTTCTGCATCACCATGTGTCCCCTCTTCATCATGTCTCTTCTACATCAACATGTGTCCCCTCTTCTTCATGTCTCTTCTACATCAACATGTGTCCCCTCTTCTTCATGTCTCTTCTACATCAACATGTGTCCCCTCTTCTTCACGTCTCTTCTACATCAACATGTGTCCCCTCTTCTTCACGTCTCTTCTACATCAACATGTGTCCCCTCTTCTTCATGTCTCTTCTACATCAACATGTGTCCCCTCTTCTCCATGTCTCTTCTGCATCAACATGTGTCCCCTCGTCTTCATGTCTCTTCTACATCAACATGTGTCCCCTCTTCTTCATGTCTCTTCTACATCAACATGTGTCCCCTCTTCTCCATGTCTCTTCTGCATCAACATGTGTCCCCTCTTCTCCATGTCTCTTCTGCATCAACATGTGTCCCCTCTTCTTCATGTCTCTTCTACATCAACATGTGTCCCCTCTTCTTCATGTCTCTTCTACATCAACATGTGTCCCCTCTGTGGAAAGAGATTCTGAAATCCATTTCTATAAAAACCTGTCTGAAAATGAGCTGATCAGATTTTGGCCACTTTATGATGTCATAACGATGTGTTGTCTTGTGTAACCATTAGCCAATCAGCAACAAGGTAACCCCCCCCCCTTATCACCTGGATCTCCTCCTAGAGCGCCATTGAGTTCTTTGTAACCAGATGTCTCTCAGAGGGGCGTGGGGAGGGGCTCCTTATTCTCATCTGAAGTAACAGACAGAGAATCAGCACTTTGGAAACAGGGCTGAAACAGAGGGGATTATGGGATCACACACTCTTCTGAGTACGCCGAGAGCTTGGGGGCGGGGCTTCTATATTCCAGTAGCGATACCATTTCCTGTCTCCTCCGCATGCATTTAAGCGACTGGGATATCTCAATGGATTTCTTGTTCCAGTGATGGAGGAGAGAGGAGGGACGTGAGGATGAACCTTGAGTGATAACGGTGTTTTATTTTTATTTTATCTCTCCAGGCGCTTCAGGGCCGAGTCAGAGGAAGAGTAAAGGAGGAAAGGCAGCCTCTGGGCCGTCTGCTGGTCGCTATGGTGACGGAGCAGCAGCAGCCAATGGGGGCCTGACGTTGAGAGACCCTGTTACTGGAGCTCAGTACGTCCAGATCCAACTGCTGCAGGTGAGACACACACGCACACACACACACACACACACCTGATATTATTACACGGCTTAGTTGTATACTCAATTCTGCACGTTGTTAATACAGTAGTCCAGACCGCTGTTAAGCAGTATAACGACCGTTGCTAAGGAGTATCAAGGGAGAGAAAGCAAAAAGAGGTTAGAAGACGGAGCGCTTGACGTCAAATAAATGAACAGAAGAAGGCAGGCAGGAAGTGAACACTAACAGGAACACGGGATGGACTACAGACAGGAAGTGAACACGAACAGGAACACGGGATGGACTACAGACAGGAGGTGAACACGGGATGGACTACAGACAGGAAGTGAACACTAACAGGAACACGGGATGGACTACAGACAGGAAGTGAACACGAACAGGAACACGGGATGGACTACAGACAGGAGGTGAACACGGGATGGACTACAGACAGGAAGTGAACACTAACAGGAACACGGTATGGACTACAGACAGGAAGTGAGCACTAACAGGAACACGGGATGGACTACAGACAGGAAGTGAGCACTAACAGGAACACGGTGTGGACTACAGACAGGAAGTGAGCACTAACAGGAACACGGGATGGACTACAGACAGGAAGTGAGCACTAACAGGAACACGGGATGGACTACAGACAGGAAGTGAGCACTAACAGGAACACGGTATGGACTACAGACAGGAAGTGAGCACTAACGGGAACACGGTGTGGGCTCTGCAGAGTTTAAGGACTCGTTAGTGGATCAGAAACTGTAAACAGAGCTGGACAGTGCTGCCGTAAAGTTGTTGTTGTCGTAGTTCCAGCCGTTGGTGCGCCGTGGAACGGAGTTTTTCTTTTTTTATATTTCTTAGCGGATTAAATACGAAAACATTTAAGTCAATAAAATAGTTTCAATTCATATTGGGAGTCGTTAGTTTGTTTAGTATCTGGCCGTGTAATAAGCTTTGCATCGTCGCCTGTCGGGTGTTCTTTCCCCCATAATGACCGCCTCGCTGCACATTATCCCTTACATCACACACACACACACACACACACACACACACACACACACACACACACACACACACCTCTGATAATAATGTAGTGTTTCCGAACTGAACAGTTTCTTAAACCATGTCCTCCTCACTGAGCCTGATTTAATAATGTGTGTGTGTGTGCGTGTGCGTGTGTGTGTGTGTGTGCAGGATGACCCTCCCACTGATGGAGACCTGGCCTTCCAGCTGAGCTCTCAGCCCTCCAGCTCTCACGCCCAGCTGACTGCAGATCTGCCCGTCAACATCTTACAGGTGACTAAAACTATCAAATACACTGCCTGATGCCTTCTGATTCCATCCAGATACAGAAGTGAACACAACAGAAACACACGTTTAAAACACTGGATGCAGAAGCTGGATTGTTCATGGCGAATTGAGGATGATTCTCTCTATACAAAAGAATATAAGCAATATGTTACAGGTCTTATAATATATAAAGTAGTTTAGGGGAGAGTCTAGTGACATCACTATGTAACACTCGTGCTCCTATTGGCTATAATAATAATAATTCATTTATTTTATATAGGCGCCTTTCAAGGCTCTCAAGGTCGCCGTACAAACACATAAGAACAAGATACACAATACCTAACACCAGCATAAGAGACATAAACAAGACAATGCAGTATATAACATATCAAATAAATAAAACGGAGGATGTGTGATGGATAACGATCAGGGTGGATATGCGAGTGTGAAGAGATATGTTTTGAGGCGTGATTTGAAAATGGGGAGAGAGTCAGTGTTGCGGATGTCAGGTGGGAGGGAGTTCCAGAGGCGGGGTGCAGAGCGGCTGAAGGCTCTAGACCCCATGGTGGTTAAACGGAAGGGGGGGTGCAGTGAGGCTGAGGCTCCAGACCCCATGGTGGTTAAACGGAAGGGGGGTGCAGTGAGGCTGAGAGTGCGGATGGGTGTGTGGATGTGCAGGAGGTCGGAGAGGTACAGAGGAGTGAGGTTATGGATGGCCTTAAAGGCGAGGAGCAGATTCTTAAAGACGATACGGGAACTGACGGGGAGCCAGGGAAGCTGCTGAAGAACGGGAGTGATGTGGATAATGGAGGGGGTTCTGGGGACGATGCGGGCGGCGGGGTTCTGAACCAGTTGAAGTCTGTGGATGGATTTGAGAGGGAGACCAAAGAGAAGGGAGTTGCAGTAGTCGATGCGGGAACTGACCAGGTTGTGAACAAGAATGGCGGTGGTCTTAGGGTTAAGGGACGGGCGGAGGCGGTTGATGTTGCGTAGATGGAAATAGGCAGACCGAGTGATATTACTGATGTGAGATTTGAATGAGTGTGCCATCGAGGATGACACCCAGACTCTTAACCTGAGGGGAGGGGGAGACTGAAGAGTTGTCTATAGTAATTGAAAAACGGTCAGGTTTGGTTAGGGGTGGATTTTGTGCCAATGAGGAGAACCTCAGTTTTACTGTCGTTAAGTTTGAGAAAGTTTGAGGAAAACCAGGATTTTATGTCCTGTAAGCAGTCAGACAGGGAAGATGGAGGGAGGATGGTGGTTGGTTTGGAGGACAAGTAGAGCTGGGTGTCATCCGCATAGCAATGAAAGTGGATGTTATGTTTACGGAAGATATAGCCTAGAAGAAGTAAATAGATGATAAAAAGAAGAGGCCCCAGGACGGAGCCCTGGGGAACACCGGTCGTGACTTGAAGTGGCTGTGATTTGAAGGTTTTGAGTTGGATGAACTGAGTGCGGCCAGAGAGGTATGATTTAAACCAGAGGGGTGTGTCAGTGATCCCGATGGAGGTCAGTCTGTCAATGAGGATGCTGTGTGAAATGGTGTCAAAAGCTGCACTAAGATCAAGGAGGATGAGGATGGTTAATAGTCCGGAGTCAGCTGCCATGAGGAGGTCGTTAGTGATTTTCACCAGTGCTGTTTCTGTGCTGTGATGGGGGCGAAACCAGATTGAAATTGTTCGTACAGGCTATTGTCAGACAAGTGGGTATGGATTTGGGATGCAACAGTTTTTTTCCAGGATTTCTGAGAGAAATGGTAGGTTAGATATGGGACGGTAGTTATTAAAGTTGTTGGGGTCTGCACCAGGTTTCTTCAGTTTGGGCGTGATGGCGGCTGATTTGAAAAGTGAGGGGACAAGACCAGAGGTGAGGGAGGAGTGTATGATAACAGTTATAAGGGAGGACAATGAAGGTAGACAGGCTTTTACCAGGGGGGTGGGAAGAGGGTCTAACTGACAGGTAGATGGCTTGGATTTACTGATGAGGTCAGATATTACAACAGCAGAGGGAAGTGTGAAACTTGAAAGAGAATGAGAGAGAGGGTCGGTGAAAACAGGGAGAGATACACTGCAGGTGGTGTTAGGAGTTAGCTGCTGGTGAATGTTTTCTATTTTTGTCATTAAAAAATGACATGAGGGAGTTACAGCAGGCAGTTGAATACTGATGAGGTACAAGAGAGTCCGGTGGTCGTAGAATGTTCTTCACTGTAGAGAACAGGACCCTTGTGTTCCCTTGTGTTCCCTTCGCCAGAGCTGATGAGAACTGCATAGTACGATGATTTGGCTGTAGAGAGAGTGTCCTTGTAGTGGAGGATGTGGTTATTGTACATCTCTTTGTGAACGACAAGTCCAGTTTTTTTGCAGAGGCGTTCCAATCGACGGCCTTTTGTTTTGAGTTGGCGGAGTTCAGGTGTAAACCAAGGAGCAGAATGGGTGAAGGAAACAGACCGGGTTTTTAAAGGAGCCAGGGTATTGAGCAGTTTATGAAGATAGTTATTGTAATGAGGCTAGCACTCCAACACATTGTATGTGATAGGCCAAGAGGCGGGACATCTCTAAGCTGTTGACCAATCACAACAGAGCCGGCCAGCTAACCAATCAGAGCAGACTGGGCTCTGGTTTCAGACAGAGGGTGAAAAGAGGTGCTGCAGCACAGGCAGTATGAGAACAATAAAGAGCTTTTTGAACATTAAAGCATGGAGACATGTAGAGACACTACATACTGATATACACCTGAACATCAGCAGGAGAGGACTCTTTAAAGTAGAGACACTACATACTGATATACACCTGAACATCAGCAGGAGAGGACTCTTTAAAGTAGAGACACTACATACTGATATACACCTGAACATCAGCAGGAGAGGACTCTTTAAAGTAGAGACACTACATACTGATATACACCTGAACATCAGCAGGAGAGGACTCTTTAAAGTAGAGACACTACATACTGATATACACCTGAACATCAGCAGGAGAGGACTCTTTAAAGTAGAGACACTACATACTGATATACACCTGAACATCAGCAGGAGAGGACTCTTTAAAGTAGAGACACTACATACTGATATACACCTGAACATCAGCAGGAGAGGACTCTTTAAAGTAGAGACACTACATACTGATATACACCTGAACATCAGCAGGAGAGGACTCTTTAAAGTAGAGACACTACATACTGATATACACCTGAACATCAGCAGGAGAGGACTCTTTAAAGTAGAGACACTACATACTGATATACACCTGAACATCAGCAGGAGAGGACTCTTTAAAGTAGAGACACTACATACTGATATACACCTGAACATCAGCAGGTGAGGACTCTTTAAAGTAGAGACACTACATACT
Organism: Champsocephalus esox; assembly: GCA_036324585.1. Lineage (NCBI taxonomy): Eukaryota > Metazoa > Chordata > Actinopteri > Perciformes > Channichthyidae > Champsocephalus > Champsocephalus esox. Next base: position 42,881,403 of record CM070495.1, read on the forward strand.
GATATACACCTGAACATCAGCAGGAGAGGACTCTTTAAAGTAGAGACACTACATACTGATATACACCTGAACATCAGCAGGAGAGGACTCTTTAAAGTAGAGACACTACATACTGATATACACCTGAACATCAGCAGGAGAGGACTCTTTAAAGTAGAGACACTACATACTGATATACACCTGAACATCAGCAGGAGAGGACTCTTTAAAGTAGAGACACTACATACTGATATACACCTGAACATCAGCAGGAGAGGACTCTTTAAAGTAGAGACACTACATACTGATATACACCTGAACATCAGCAGGAGAGGACTCTTTAAAGTAGAGACACTACATACTGATATACACCTGAACATCAGCAGGAGAGGACTCTTTAAAGTAGAGACACTACATACTGATATACACCTGAACATCAGCAGGAGAGGACTCTTTAAAGTAGAGACACTACATACTGATATACACCTGAACATCAGCAGGAGAGGACTCTTTAAAGTAGAGACGCTACATACTGATATACACCTGAACATCAGCAGGAGAGGACTCTTTAAAGTAGAGACACTACATACTGATATACACCTGAACATCAGCAGGAGAGGACTCTTTAAAGTAGAGACACTACATACTGATATACACCTGAACATCAGCAGGAGAGGACTCTTTAAAGTAGAGACACTACATACTGATATACACCTGAACATCAGCAGGTGAGGACTCTTTAAAGTAGAGACACTACATACTGATATACACCTGAACATCAGCAGGTGAGGACTCTTTAAAGTAGAGACACTACATACTGATATACACCTGAACATCAGCAGGAGAGGACTCTTTAAAGTAGAGACACTACATACTGATATACACCTGAACATCAGCAGGAGAGGACTCTTTAAAGTAGAGACACTACATACTGATATACACCTGAACATCAGCAGGAGAGGACTCTTTAAAGTAGAGACACTACATACTGATATACACCTGAACATCAGCAGGAGAGGACTCTTTAAAGTAGAGACACTACATACTGATATACACCTGAACATCAGCAGGAGAGGACTCTTTAAAGTAGAGACACTACATACTGATATACACCTGAACATCAGCAGGAGAGGACTCTTTAAAGTAGAGACGCTACATACTGATATACACCTGAACATCAGCAGGAGAGGACTCTTTAAAGTAGAGACACTACATACTGATATACACCTGAACATCAGCAGGAGAGGACTCTTTAAAGTAGAGACACTACATACTGATATACACCTGAACATCAGCAGGAGAGGACTCTTTAAAGTAGAGACACTACATACTGATATACACCTGAACATCAGCAGGAGAGGACTCTTTAAAGTAGAGACACTACATACTGATATACACCTGAACATCAGCAGGAGAGGACTCTTTAAAGTAGAGACACTACATACTGATATACACCTGAACATCAGCAGGAGAGGACTCTTTAAAGTAGAGACACTACATACTGATATACACCTGAACATCAGCAGGAGAGGACTCTTTAAAGTAGAGACACTACATACTGATATACACCTGAACATCAGCAGGAGAGGACTCTTTAAAGTAGAGACGCTACATACTGATATACACCTGAACATCAGCAGGAGAGGACTCTTTAAAGTAGAGACACTACATACTGATATACACCTGAACATCAGCAGGAGAGGACTCTTTAAAGCAGAGACACTACATACTGATATACACCTGAACATCAGCTGGAGAGGACTCTTTAAAGTAGAGACACTACATACTGATACACACCTGAGAATAGCATGTCCTCTTTAACGTCCCTTGGTACCAACAGGGACTCTTAAACTGATCTCATGTCTGTTTCTCTCCAGGAACCTTCAGTGATGACGGAGGACGACAACAACTCTGATAACTCTCAGTTCACAGGAAGCACAATCAACCTCCAGGACCTGGAGTGAGCAGCGCAGAGCTCACACCGAGAAACATTACGGGATGCTTGAGTTGTCCCGGGACTTTGGAAAGCCTTTATGGCCTGTGGGCTTGGGAGGGGAGGACACGAGGCCCCTGAAATGCACCTTGACGACAGGAGATGAGCTGTTGGTTCAGAAGCGTATTTGTAAAGATGACTTTGTACCAAAATCCAACCTGAGAGCGTTTTCGTGTCGGAGACGTGAGGCTCTCTGTTCCTGTAACGGTGTCTATTCCATGGTGCCACACACTCACTCACTCACTCACTCACACACACACACACACACACACACACACACACACACACACACACACACTCTCTCTCACAGCGCTGTCTACGCTCCAGTTGCCTTACAGACGCCTCACGCTGTGCATTCCTCCGTCGTCTGCTTTATCTGTTGCTACTTTCATTTCTTACGGTCTGTTAGATTTATTTTTCTATGGCGGCGGTGAGTCCATGTTGAAAACATGCCTGTCTGTGTGTCTTTCTACAGTTTGTCATAAGTTACCTTCTTGTAACAATTGTATTTGTTTATTATTTATTATGAAGCTGTGGGTTTACATAATGGCCGAGCCAAACACAGAGATGAATTAAAGAATCAAAGCACAATCAGAACTGTTTGTGGGGAGGCCTTCATTTCACTTCCCTTACAGGTGAAGTCGTGTGTTCTGTAGGGCAATGGTCTGCGAAGCCGAGAACCCCAAAGCGAGTTTTAATCTGGAGCAAGTCACACATTAGTCTCAGGGATTTACAATCAGTAGAGCAATTCTTCAGGAAGTAGAAATAGAGAGAAAAGATGACGCTATGGTTTATTGTGCCATTCAATCAAAAATCCAAGATGAATTCAGATCTGAGGATGCAGACATTTCAACCGTTCTTATTTTTGGACATGTTTATAAAGTTATTGGGGCTCTTTTCTTATATCTGTGCTTATATAGTCCACATTTCCCAGAAGCCTTTGTTCCAACTGTCCTTCCTCCATATATCTCAAAGTGACCAGTCGGATTATATTTAGTCTTTAATGACTTTCCTTACTCGTCATTTGAAGCTGTAGCTCTGACTAGTGAAAGGAGCCTGCGTTCAGGTTCCCTTTGTCCAAATCCTGAAGAAGAAAAATCCGAAATGCCCTGCTGTACCTTTCCTGACCGCTAGAGGGGATCGAAGTCATTCAGCGTTTCCCACTGCTTCCGTCAGTGGCTGGAGAAGTACTCCGATTTCCAACTTAAAGGTTAAAGGAGACATACTCAATTGTAAAGGTTGTGTATTCAAAGTCTTGCTGAAGTAAAATGGCAAAAGGACCGGCGTCAACAAATACTTGAAGTGCCAAAAGTAACGGTACTCGTTACCTCATTTGAGAATCATATTTATGTGATCATAACAGCTGGTAAAGTTGTGTTTAATTACTTTACTGCTGCTGGATCTTAACATATACTTTTATGGAAGTGTCTATTTATTAGGTGAATTAGATTTAGATTATATATATATTATCTAATAATGTATATCCTAAATATTTAATTAAAGGTGTAGTGGAGTAAAAAGTACAATATTAGCTACCAAAATGCATCAAGTAGAAGTAAAGCATATAATGGACATATTAAAAGTACTAGTAACACAAAATCATACTACAGTAGTTTGAGTTAATGTACTTTATTACGTAACAACACTGATCGCCATGATGACGAACACACACACTCACATACGTCACATCTGTTAATGAATGATTTCTGCTTTACTGTCAGATGTGAGAGCGACAGGACTCGGGGACATGAGGTAATATCAGTGTGTCAGTAAGTTGTGCGTTTTGTCTGACAGGATGTGGTTATCAAATCTCAAGTATAACATTTAGTTATCTCACAGTATAGTTGAATGTTCAGTTCTGACATATTGATATTCTACGGTCTGTTATATCTCGATAGCAGACCGCTGCTCAGGAAGACGTGCATTTATATGAATCTGCAGAAAGGAGGTCAATTTTACCTCAGCTGGGCCCAAAATAAAATGTTGGGTTTCTCTGCAGTAATCCATTGGATAACCTCATGGAATACTTTTTGAATATACATTTCTAACATGTGTGCAGTTCGTCATTAATGATAGAAAAACACTGACAAGATGACCAGGATCCCGACGAAAGAGCCTCGTCTTCTCTGGAGGGAAAGTCAAACCACATTTCAACATCCACCGTGTACATATGAGAGTCTGAGAGCATCCCTGGGGAGAGAGAGAGAAAGTAGGGCAGAGGACTCGACTTATCCTCCTCTCAGCTGCAGACACAGTGAACCGCTCATGGCTCCAGCTGTTTGATGCCTGGATTAAAAGGTCAAGTGGGGTCAGACCAGTGAACATGTCAGCCATAATATCATCCGGTTACTGTAATGGATTCTATACTGAGCTGAGCCGGGTCAAGCCCTTCACTGATCCGTCCCTGCAGTAAGGGAGGGGTCGTAGTTAGAGAAGACCTGCAGGATACGCATCAGCTGACTTAAAGGTCTCCTATCGCGCAACATGTGCTTTTGTATGTCTTGTATACACAAAGACGTGTCCCCGGTGTGTCGGGGAACAAACCCCTCTCTCTTTTCCTCCGTACCCACATCTCTAAAAACGGGGCTGATCCAGATTTGCGTCCGAAATGACGCAATATCTGAAATGTGGGCTGGCTTTACACCCGGCCCAATCAGAAATCTGAAACAATGCCCGACTGTTTTGGACGTATGGTTTACATTAGCAAGCATGCACTACTTCCTGCTGTCTGAGTGATGTTCGATAAATCACTGTTTAAGAATGCAAGAAAGTCTCACTTTTGCAAACAGTCGCTGGTGAAACTGTCCGAATGCTTATATCTTACTCATATTATTCATACTATTTATAAAAGTGTCAATAAAGGTCTGTTATATTAATACCAACTCTGTGCTGGATTCAATTGCTTTACTAGTGTTTATACATATTGTTCATACTGTGTCCTTTTTACATATTTCTCATGATGTTATTCTGTTAGATGCTTAATGCACATACTGTACTAAATACAAGTCTCCTGGAGCAGAATGTGTGATATTGATTATAGATCACTACATGTAGTAAAAGTAAAGAAAATAAATATCGAGTTGTGTATTTAATGAGCCACATGTGTTCAGCACTTATGTCATTGTGTACAATCTATTGCATGTTTTGTTTACGCTCGCATCCTTTGTCCTCACTCTCCCTTTCTCAACAGGAAAGCAGAGCAGCCGTCCGTCATGTAATCACGACCACAAACACAGAGAGAGGAATTAAAACACACTCAGAGTTCAGATCAGGAACTTCCTCCAGGCGTCAACATGTGAAGGGAAAACGTCTGCAGACTCCGAGCCAAACCCGAATCGCTGCCATGGTAACACGTTAGCATCCAAACGCTTCCTGTTGAGCTGCTTCATCCTCATTGTTCCTGAGAAGCTGAGTTCCGCTGTGAGAGGAAGTGTGTATGATACTCTGACCCACAGGGCTTACATTACATAACATGTACTCCAATTCAGCTCACACTAAAGGCAATCACACTCAGAACCGCAAGAAATCGGAAACCGGTACTAATTTGGTGCCGGTACCTGATTGCCCTGTATCGAAACACCGATAAGTATTTGTGTTAGTTGCTGAGGAGCGCACTGCTTATGGAGATGAATCTGAACATTACAAAAGAAGTTCAAACCTTTTCTAAATATCCATCTGTCAATGCTCTGATTCATTCTGTGGTCAACACCAGAACACACTGAAACACTTGCACTCACAACATGCTGTACATCTGAAGCAGTTTGCCGTCTTTAACACACCGGCTGCTAACGTTAGCATTACGTCTCTGAACTCAGTGCCGCATCCAGTCTGCGAGGAGGAGGGAGAACAACAGATAACATAACACATTGGTTTGTCATGAAGTGTATTGTGACAGATGTACAGCGCTTCACTCCAGCTGAGTCCAGTGTGTGTTCTGTAGCCAACACAGATCAGCGATAGCGAACTACTTGCTATGTAAGCTAGCCTACACTTCTTTAAATTGTCCAACACCATGCTGGTTAGCTCTCAAACACAGAGGGAAACACCAGCAGCTTTTCAAAAGGTTTGTCATTTGTACAAGTTTCATGAATTGTGTAAAGTAAAATAAATAAAAAACGAGTAGCCTATCCTTCAACATTTGAGGCAATGCTCTCTTGGCTTTCTTACATTTAAAGATTAACATTGTATTTTTGTATTCGGGATTGTGGGAAACGGTATTTCGATCCTTCTGTCCACCTGAAAACATTGACAATACATTTCACTTTGACTTTGACAGGCAAGGCAAGGCAAGTTTATTTATAGAGCACTTTTCAACGCAAGGCAATTCAAAGTGCTTTCCAAACAAAAATAAAAAGACATTAAGCATTAAAAAAGAAAAGCTAATAAAATAAACATTAAGGAAAAATACATGGATAAAAGTTACAGTGCAGTTTAAAATATAAATAGTTCAATTAAACATTACAAGAAAAAGTACATGGATAAAATAAACATGCCTTGCCTACACGAATAGCCTACAGTTAAATAGTATTTGTAATGCTGATTACATAATCCCATGTACATGTAATCCGTTACTCCCTGATTGTTATGTATCCTCCTGAGAACAGGTTGTAACCAGGTTGTAACTGGCTGCTTCCTTCAGAGGCGACCGACCCACATTTTTTTCCACGCAGCAGAGTAAGG
>CM070495.1:42890554-42930554 GCA_036324585.1 Champsocephalus esox
TGCTGATCCACATGAAAACAACTACAAGATCAAAAGCGTTACGGTCATATTCCACAGTAGCTGTATACGTCCATGAGAAACTTAAGGCTCCTCCAACAATGCAACATACAAACCAATACAAATAGTGCAAGAAGAACAGAGTAAAAATGAAATAGTGCAAGACCAAAGGCAATTAATACAAAAGAGGTCAACTACAAAGAAATACAATAAGATAAATGTTGCAGAGGATGTTGTAAGTGACCGATAAGTGCAGGAGTCTTTATCTGTTACATAGAATAGAAGACCACGAGAACAGAATGTAAAATAAATACTTTACAGTGAAACAAAATACTGTTTGTTTGAGTGATAAATACATGGGGAGAAGCAAATAGAAACAGCCAGGGTCGCGAGGGTTACTTTGAACATGTTATGTAATGTTGAAATGCTATCAGTACTTGCAAAAGAGTATTTAAGGACTATTGTATTTCTACTTTCACTAAAGCCTGATTGCTTCTTCCACAACTAGATTACATTACATGACATGTCGAAAACACTTGAACGCGCTGTCTTTAAACAACTATAATTAATTTAAACAACTCTCCTGTTATCTGCATCAGAACAACCTTCTGGATCCGCACCAGTCTGGTTTCAAGGCAGGTCATGAAATGAAATCTATGAAATGAAATCTATGAAACCTGATGTACTTATATGTTTCTGTTTTCTTCAATTTGTTATGTTGTTGGTCGAACGCACTTATTGTAAGTCGCTTTGGATAAAAGCAATGTAATATCATACTCAATACTGAGGGCAATCCCCACAGGAGACATTTGGGGTGAAGCGTCTCAGAGACAGAACGACATGCTGACTGCAGTGGGGTTTGAACCTCTGCTCCAATGATCCCAACAGCAATGCACTAGACCACTGCGCCACACACCTCCTGGATCAATACAAAATATATTAAATATGAAGAGGTCATTGAACGATAGCCTCGTGGTAGAATAAGAATTCAAACATGTAGTAGGCCTACGCTACGGGCAATCAAAGCAATAATGAATGTTATGTCTGTGTTTATTTCCCTGTAGACACACGCTATCCTGGTTGGAGACCTTGGAGCTACTTTGTTCCACTGTGAGAGAGCACACCAGGTGTTCCGCTATCTCACCTCGATTGGGAGAGAGCGCCCTCGTTGACCTGAGGTCTTTTTTGGGCCTAACTTTCCCAGGGGGTAATTATCTCACAATTCATCCGAGTCCAGCAGGAGGCGGCGGTTTGGCACGCTCCAGGGATGATGGATAACTCTCCGGTTAGCGAGGAGACTTTTCTTCACCCTGGATCTCCGAAGGTCTACTTGGTGACGGATCTGAGCTCCTACCAGGTGATGCCTTCGCCTTTTTCGGAGGACGACCTTAGCGAGTCCTCCAGCCCTCGGTCCTGTTCAAGTCCCGATTCCCAGCTTCTCAGCTCCAGCTATGGAAGCAACTCTAGCACAGAGAGCCATGACAGTATGCTCGATCACCTGCTGTCCCAGGCCTCGCTGGGAGGAGCTGTGCCTTCAGGATCTGTGGCCCAGATATCCTCTTTCTTCTGCGACCCCCGGAGAGATGTGAAAGAGGAGCAGTTTGACTTCCTCGCCTGGTCCAATGTGGAGGCGGAGGAACAACCTGGAGGCTCTTTCCAGCCCACGCTAGAGGAGATCGAAGAGTTCCTGGAGGAGAATATGGAAGTGGTGACGATGAAGCATGAGATCAGAGAGGGTTGTCTGGCGTTGGGACTGGAAGAGGCTCTTGGTCTTGGAGTTGGTTTGGAGTGGTGCAGGGACGCCTCTACCGTGCCCAAAATCGAACCAGAAACCCAGCATTCAGACCAAACCGTCCCCACTGCTGCCTCCAGTGACAGCACATCAATCGACTCGCATGAACCCAGCAAAGAGTCGAAGAAGGCATCATCCAACAAGCCTTCAGCGGTCATCGTGCAGATTCAGCCTCTTCAGATCAAGCAGGAGCCGACAGTAGCTCCTGTAACACCAACATGTCCGACATCCCCATCTTCAGACATCACTATCGCACAGCTTCTAGTGAACATCCAGGGCCAGACCTTTGCTCTGGTGCCTCACATCCTGCCCAGCCCAAGCCTGAACGTCTCCTCTAAGTTTGTTCGCATCGCTCCCGTCCCCATTGCATCCAAACCTCTGGGACTCGGTGACGGATCGGCCAACCACGGATTGGGGATTTTCATCGGAGGTCAAAAGTTCCAGAAGAACCCCATGGCGGATATTATCAAAATGCACAAATGTACTTTTCCTGGATGCACCAAGATGTACACGAAGAGCAGCCACCTGAAGGCTCACCTGAGGAGGCACACGGGGGAGAAGCCTTTCGCCTGCAACTGGCAGGGCTGTGGATGGAGGTGAGCACTGGTGACTTTCATTTGTACACAATGTCTAACATTCAAATATTTGTGGGGAAGAAGAATACAAGTGTAAGCAATAGTACAGACTTCTTTGGGGTGGAAATCATGCTTCCCTTTTTCAACATAGACGACAAACAGAACAGCCAACAAGAATAATAAAGAAAAAACATAGCATGACAAGAATACCAGACTTAATGGCATACATAGTCATAGTGGGAAAGAACATAGTATATATAATAAAAATAAATAAATAAACTTAAAGGGTCACAATGTCTAACGTTCACCTCACTTGTAGAATGATCTGCACCTACAGGATTCCTTGTTTAGGCTTTCTAAGCATATAGGACTCCGATTGGATTTACGAATACAGGGTGATTGGGAACTATGGCGACAGCAGCGTCATTTAGAAACGACGGTAGAACTGATCGATGTTTTTTATAACTGTCCAAGTCCGTTCACATTTTATTTTGCAATAACCAGTCTTTAAACACTGCCAGAGCCCATACTGCGTTCCTGTTAGTGTTTACTTCCTGTCTGTCTTCTTCTGCTGATGTATCTGACGTCCAGCTCTCGACGTCAAGCCTCTTTCCTTCTCGTCTTCTCTTTTTATTGTATTTACTTGGGACAGTTTAGCTATCATGAATCCACTTTTACCCTCCTTAGCAACGGTCTGTTAGCGAAAAATAACAACCTCTCGAATGTCCAAATCGACCAATCAGAATCGAGTATTCAACTAAGCTGTTAGTATATTAAATTAAAGGATATGTTATTTAGCTGACAATTTTATCCGATTCAACTGATATACACTTCAATACCCAGAGGTGGGAAGTAGTGGAGTACAAATACTTTGTTACTGTACTTATGTACATGTTTCTGGTATCAGTACTTTACTCCACTACATGTTGAACCCAAATACCTGTACTTTCTACTTCTCACATGTTGAACTCAAATACCTGTACTTTCTACTTCTTACATGTTGAACTCAAATACCTGTACTTTCTACTTCTCTCATGTTGAACTCAAATACCTGTACTTTCTACTTCTATCATGTTGAACTCAAATACCTGTACTTTCTACTTCTCACATGTTGAACTCAAATACCTGTACTTTCTACTTCTTACATGTTGAACTCAAATACCTGTACTTTCTACTTCTCACATGTTGAACTCAAATACCTGTACTTTCTACTTCTATCATGTTGAACTCAAATACCTGTACTTTCTACTTCTCACATGTTGAACTCAAATACCTGTACTTTCTACTTCTATCATGTTGAACTCAAATACCTGTACTTTCTACTTCTCACATGTTGAACTCAAATACCTGTACTTTCTACTTCTTACATGTTGAACTCAAATACCTGTACTTTCTACTTCTCACATGTTGAACTCAAATACCTGTACTTTCTACTTCTCTCATGTTGAACTCAAATACCTGTACTTTCTACTTCTTACATGTTGAACTCAAATACCTGTACTTTCTACTTCTCTCATTTCCCAAACAGCTGGTTCCTTTAGTCTGAATGTGTGTTGGTGCGTGATCATTATTCTTTAGAGTCATTGCGTGCCTATTGGTTGGAACACGATCCGTGTATCCATCACTTCCTGGTCTTCTCTAAAGAAGAGGGACCAATGGAAACGTTGTCATGTTGCCGTTGGTCACCATGGAAACATTCATTAGCTAACAATGACATTATTGTTCAATTGATATAAAGGGAGGTCAGGTACTCTTTAAAGCAGCTGCTAGGTATGGGTACTTTCTACTGAAGTACACTTCAAAGCCTCTTTACTTTGACTTGAGTAAAGAAGTTCAGTCAGCACTTCTACTTTCACTAGAGTATTTTTAAACACGAGTATCTGTACTTCTACTTGAGTAAAGGATGTGTGTACTTTTGCCATTTCTGTTAATACCGTAGACATGTCTCGGGAGAGTTTTGGGTTTAAGAATGTTGCACAAGGACACATGTTGACTGCAAGGCAGTGACAGCATCATGTGTGTGCTTGATTTAAAAGGGGCTTGACCCCCATGCGTTAGCGTGGCCTGTTAGGGAAGAAGCAGTACTTATATATCAGTGAACACGTCTGCTAAGCAGGGTGTCATGTTGCTCAATGGAAAAAGTGTGGAGCAAAATGTAACTGACCTATCTCTCTCAGGGTCGTCTAGTAACATTGAGACCCTCCTTTACAACTTTGAATAACAGAAAACATGGAAGTCCTTACTGGATTTCAGTTTTGTGGAAAGCTATGAGCCTCAGAGTTATTTAAAGATCCGTCGAAGCAAAGCCAAGAAAAAACTTCAAGATGTTGTTTCTTCCCTAAGCCCTTGAGCTGAAGAGATCTTAATGACTGCAGCCTGCGAGGTGTTAATTGGAACTTGGGAAGCGGGGTTATTTTATTCAATCTCACATCTCGTCAGGCGGTGAGATGTCGTACAGGAATAGCTGGGGTGTCTTTTTTTGGGGATGTAAACTAAATCTTGGACAGAGCGTGTGGGCCGGAGTCACATGGGCACAACATGGAGAGACAGCTGTGCAGTTGCTGGGGCAGTACAAGTGTCTCTCTGTGTGTGTGTGTGTGTGTGTGTGTGTGTGTGTGTGTGTGTGTGTGTGTGTGTGTGTGTGTGTGTGTGTGTGTGTGTGTGTGTGTGTGTGTGTGTACTCGACGTGTACTCGACTACTGGTTAAATGAGCGTCACAGCCTCACACATGTTCTGTAGACCTGGTGTCTCCTCAGGATGGACAAACACACAAATGATACTATTGAATATTGAATAATATTGTAGATAATTTATACAAATGGCCTCTCCTAAACTGTGTTGTAAAGTCGACCTGTCCTTGTTCATTAACCTGCCTCCTCCGCTTCACTTCAGCAACAAACAAACAAGCATTTAAAACCAAAACGTTTCTCAGACGCTTCACCGTTCAGCACAGCTCACTAGTTTCCTCCACAAAGAGAGCAACATCCGTCCTGTTTACTGACGGGCAGCCGGGCATGTAATCAGAGGGCAGAGCTTTGTGTCCAGGGTACAAGGCACTGCCTGTGGAGCTCAAACACTCACTGTATACCTGCCTGTGGTAGCGACTAGGGATGTCCCGATCACCTGCTTTTGCTCCCGATCCGATTCCGATCATTTGATTTTGACAATCTGCCGATACCGATTTTTCCCGATCCGATCTTTATGCAATGCATTAAGAGAGAAAAAGGTAACAGATAATGGCTGGTCATCCAACGCGATGAACTCAGCTATCTTGGCTGTTATCGTTTGGCCTTGTCTCTGTTCTGGGGCAGTTTCTCTTTCCTTTTGAAAGCCTCTGAAAGTGTCGGTTGCTTCAGTGCCGTTACCCTGAGTGGCCGCTGTGTACTCGTCGTGTTGTGGTTGTTGTTTGTTTCTCAGGTGGCGTGTTAGATTGGTCGTGTTGAACGTAGCTCTGTTCTTTCCACCACGCGGAACCTCCGCCTTGCAAACATTGCATCTGGCTGCTACACTGCCTTCGCTTTCAATTTCATAATACTTCCAAACTCCTGACATGTTCTCCGTCCCGCCTCCCGAGTCTCCAGCTGGACGTAGCCTCTCGTTAGCTTGCTGCTGCTATCAGACGCTGCGCCCACTCTGTTGCTTTGACAGGAATAAGCAACCAGGTCTGAAAACAAGCCCAAAGAAAGCAACACATACATGATGTTGTGTAATTTTAAACCAAAGCTAAGTCCTCAGGATGACTTTAAGACGTGAACATGGTCATTTTTGTTTTGTAACATTAAATAAAATAATAACATTTTATAAAAAAAAGAAATAATAAATTCCCGATTTTTTTCTCCCGATTCCGATCTTTTGAAAATCACGTGATCGGGGATCGGAGCCGATCACGTGATTTTCAAAAGATCGGAATCGGGAGAAAAAAATCGGGAATTTATTATTTCTTTTTTATATAAAATGTTATTATTTCATTGTGATCGGATCGGGACATCTCTAGTAGTGACTGAACAATTGTGAATCCTAACGCATCATTACACGTGGAATATTTAACTTGCTCGACGTTTGATTGCTAAAAGCGACAACCCTCCAGCAGAGTGAGGGGGAGCGAGATGGCACGTCAATTTCTATATTAAACTTTAGATGATTGTTTTCCCCACAAACGTATTGAAAATGCAAACATTATTAGTTTATCTCGAGGCCATCATGGACCTGGCTTTGGTCGACCATTTTGAGCAGAGCAGCTGTAACCTTCTGGTTTTTACCCCTTGCCTGAGAAAGCCCAAAGCTGTTCCCAAGCTGCCGATTAATAAACCTAAATGGAACCAACTGATGTTTGGGTAATAATAATAATAATAATAATAATAATAATAATAATAATAATAATAATAATAATAATGATAATAATAATAATAATAATAATAATAATAATAATACATGGGACTTTTATAGCGCTTTTCATGAAACTCAAAGACGCTTTGACAGAGAATTAAGAGGAGAAAAAAAGACAAGAGAAAACAAAAAAACAAAATATAAATAAAATAGATAACAAAGAAATACAAAAAGAGATAAACAGAACAGAAAATAGGGGGGGTGGTCAGAGGTTGAATGCAGTGTTGAACAGGTGGGTTTTGAGTGATGTTTTGAATGCTGTGAGGGAGGCAGAATCTCTGATGGATTGGGGTAGTGAGTTCCAGAGGGTGGGTGCAGCAACGGAGAAGGCTCTGCCGCCCCAGGACTTGAGGTTGGTCCGGGTGGGGAGGGACAGGAGGTCGGCAGTAGCAGAGCGGAGGGAGCGAATGGGAGTGTGTCTGTGGAGGAGGTCAGTCAGGTAGGATGGGGCCAGGTTATGGAGGGCTTTGTACGTCATCAGGAGGATCTTGTACTGATCCTCTGGGGGATGGGGAGCCAGTGGAGCTCGATGAGGATGGGGGTGATGTGTTCACGGATTCGGGTGGGGGTGAGTAGACGGGCGGCGGAGTTCTGGATGTATTGAAAAATAAATTACATTACATTGTTTACTGGATTATTTCTAATGACTGTACCTAGCTAACCATGTCCTAAACCAACTTAAAGGTCACCTGTTGTGCAAAATCCACTTTTTCATGTATTGTATGGCCAGCAGCCGCTCATTAGCATTTAAAGCTACGGACAGAGAATCAGCACTTTGGAAACAGATCAATCCCCAGGTCAAAGAAAAACGAATTGAAGTCAAAAATCAATTGCTGTGTTTTCCCTGCTGTCCCGTTGACTTCAGGAGAGCATCGTCAGTTCATGACTGAGACGAAGTGGCTGTGGTTAGTCCAGAAGTCAGTAATAACGATACAGTCTGAGGGAATACAGCAGGACAGTGGGACGTTTGATTGATTGATTGATGTTATCTAAACTAATTGGGTCAGTTTAACAGAACAACTTAAGCGAAAATAACATGGTCAGAAGCCTTCAGGTCAGAAACAGGCTCGCTAACATGCTAACAACAAGACGTTTGTGTCTGCTACTCCCGGATACTAGTTAGGGCTGCTCAATTAATCGGATTTTAATCGCAATTACGATTTTGGCTTGCAACGATTATGAAAGCAATATTTTTTTTTATTGGTTTTTCAATTGAATTATAGCCTACTTAAAGTTCAACTGTTAAACATATACTACACCTTTTTCTTTTTCAATAAATCGATGTTTTCAAAGTAAATGGATAATCGTTTTTAATAATCGTGATATCAATTATTGACCCAAATAATCGAGATTATGATTTTTGCCAAAATCGAGCAGCCCTGGTACTAGTCTTGATCCACACTCTGGGTCACTGTGTGGATATAAACCCTAAACGACACAGTTGGCGGAGTACTGCTTTCATGCTGCACACACACACACACACACACACACACACACACACACACACACACACACACACACACACACATACCATGTATACATCACTTCAGGGGACATTACATTGACTTACATGCATTTCCTGGAGACTTATCCTAACCTTAACCATAACCAACACATGCCTAACCCTAACCCTAAATAAGGGATGTCCCGATCACCTTTTTTTGCTCCCGATCCGATTCCGATCATTTGATTTTGACAATCTGCCGATACCGATTTTTCCCGATCCGATCTTTATGCAATGCATTAAGAGAGAAAAAAGGTAACAGATAACGGCTGGTCATCCAACGCGATGAATTCAGCTATCTTGGCTGTTATTGTGTTGGCCTTTTCTCTGTTCTGGGGCAGTTTCTCTTTCCTTTTGAAAGCTGTGTACTCGTCGTGTTGTTGTTGGTGTTTGTTTCTCAGGTGGCGTATTAGATTGGTCGTGTTGAACGTAGCTCTGTTCTTTCCACGCGGAACCTCCACCTTGCAAACATTGCATCTGGCTGTTACACTGCCTTCGCTTTCAATTTCATAATACTTCCAAACTCCTGACATGTTCTCTGTCCCGCCTCCCGAGTCTCCAGCTGAACGTAGCCTCTCGTTAGCTTGCTGCTGCTATGAGACACTGCGCCCACTCTGTTGCTTTGACAGGAATAAGCAAGCAGGTCTGAAAACAAGCCCAAAGAAAGCAACACATACATGATGTTGTGTAATTTTAAACCAAAACTAAGTCCTCAGGATGACTTTAAGACGTGAACATGGTCATTTTTGTTTTGTAACATTAAATTAAAAGACAACAAATTATAAATAAATCCCCGATCCCCACACGTGACTATGTAAACAGATGTAGGTCCCCACAAGTATAGTAATGCTAGACCACACACACACACACACACACACACACACACACACACACTCAGTTCTTAAACCTGTGTGTGTGTCAAGATTCAAGGCTTTATTGTCATGTGCACAGTAGCTACAGTGTAGATATGTCAATAAGAAACTGAAGTCACAGGCTCCTCCCACAGGGCAACATGAACACAGGACATAGACAGACAGGGCAAGAGCAGGTGTGTTTCATGACATGTGCCTTGCCTGCGTGCACGGATCTACACACACGGCATGTTTACATGACTCGCATGAACATGTGAGTCAAAAGTATCCCAGCCAGTAAGACGATATGTCATCACTTGACTTTCACCTGACACAGCCTGCAAAGATCAGCCCTGAGGAATTCCTGCTTCAAGCATCCACTCAAACATGAGCTGCTTTGATGCGTGCACGTCCTTCTGAGTGATCGATAATATCCTTTTAAGGCTGAGTGTAACTGTGCTTGTGATGCTGAGTGCATCCTCGCTGCATGTGTGCAGCATTGATCCAGGCTGTGTTTCCCACAAACAAAGGGCTCTTGTCTGTACACAAAAGGCAGGATGTAATTTGGATTGAAGTGTGTGTGTGTGTGTGTGTGTGTGTGTGTGTGTGTGTGTGTGTGTGTGTGTGTGTGTGTGTGAGACCCACTGTATGTGATGGGGTAAAGGAAGAGGTGCTGGTGGTGGAGAGAAGATGATAGTGTTGGTTAACGGCCTGTTTCACTTTTGCACACAATCACTTGAAGGCAGCAGCAGCGAACAAAGAAGACAAAGTGTTGAATAGTTACCATGACTGTGGGCTAGGAACGCTTCGCTGCATGAAAGAGAAGAGAGGGGTCGCTCACATAGACCAGAGGGGGGGGGCGTGATACTGTACTTTATATTCAAACTGTACGGAGGGAAGAGGCTCTTTAGGTGGACCCAACATGTCTAATTTCACATGTTTAGTAGCTTGCTTGACCTCTTGGGCCCAATTCCAAACGCACCCCTACAGACTGTGGTTCAATTTCAACATTCAAAGGTTTTAATGTCACAAAGCTGCAGTGGAGAAATGGCAACGACATTCTTCTGACCTGAGCTCCTCCAACGAGGCAACATATATAATAAAATACAAAATAAAAAGTAGTGCAAAAAGTCTATACATGTCAAATAGTGCAATACTTGTGTATAGACTCGTATTGCACTTTTCTCACTTTTTTTTAAACTATTTTTTTTTGTATTACTTTTTAATATAGTATATTTTAATATTGTCTGCTTATCTATTGTGTTGCATTGTTGGAGAAGCCGGCGACCTAAGATTTTCAACGCCATAATTACTCTGTCGGTATGTTAGTTTGACAATAAAGAACCTTGAACCTTGAATAGAGAGACGTCTATAGGCGGATGGTAGGATATGTCATCATGATATTTTCAGGCAGTATCACGATAGACGATATATATCACGATATTTTTTCATGTCGGTTATGGTTATTTTTCAAGTTACTTAACAGAACAAGCACCTACAAGGTGACAGAAACTAAAACAAAAAGGAGTAACAGACCAAAATAGCATTTCAAGCTGGTTTTATTTCAGAAATGAATCCCTGAATGAACAAGTGAGCAGAGAACATCAATAAACATGAAAAGGAGGGTAAAACAGGGCGGGAGCGGGAGGGGAAGAGGCTCTCTGTCCGCTGTCATAGCCCCCTGCGCCGCGCACGGAGAGCCTCTTCCCCTCCCGCTATTTTTTTTTATCACGATATCTCTGAAAAAGCATATCGTGGAGACCTAATATCGTCACGACGATATATATCGTCATATCGCCCACCCCTAGCGGATGGTGTAAAAACAGCGGCTTAGGGACAATCTGCCCTCTCCCGAATATTTATTTGCATTTTATTAGGGATGCACGATATTGGTTTTTTGAAACCGATACCGATACCGATAACTTCCTGCTTCTCAAGACCGATACCGATAATAATATAAAAAAATACGCCACTAATTATTTTAACGCGATTAACGCATGTGTATTTTTTTTCCTCGGCCGCCCCGTAGCTTCAGAGCATCGAGTTTAAAATACCATCTACAAGCTGATGCTGACAGCCCCGCTCCTGCCGCCCGCTTGTGGCAGACCACACTTCCACGCTCACCGGCAGGCACCGACTGGCCACCTGGAGGACCGGGAGGGTGTGTGTGCGTGTGGTCAGAGCGAGCAAGAGAGAGACGTTACGTGCATTGTTGTTGTTAGCATCTGGTGCTAGCTAGCTGCGCTAACGGATATAAGGAGCTGTTTAAATGAAAACAGAGGAGCGCTCTATCCACACAACTGCGCCGAGCACTTGACTTGATGCAGGAAGCAGACAGCGGGACATTGTAGGAAAAGTCAGCACACTCAGCAACATGATTGCAGCGTCCAGGCAGCTCCGGTTCGAGCATATGCCTTGAGTTGCACATAGCTCCAACGCGCGCGCGCAGACACACGCGCAGACACACACACACACACTGTATTGTATTATTGTCTTCGTACGCTTTTAACACACCATCGTAGCGATGGCGATGTTTCAGGTGACTGATCAGGTTCGAAGTATTAGGGAGCGCTGGATTTGTGAAGAACTCCCCTCTTCCTAAACCACTAACACCACAGTACTGGCAACACGGGAGGAGCCGAGTGAAAAACAAGCGCCCCTCATCCCAATCCACCCACACCGCAGTATTTTTTTTTACCCAAAAAATATATTGTATATTATCGGGGCTATTAATACTGTTATCGGTTTATCTGGATGACGTCATAATTCCTAATATCGGGCCGATAATTATCGGGCCGATAATTATCGTGCATCCCTAAATTTTATATAAAGAACAGGTAATCCTCAGGAGGGAACACAAGGATGCTAGCCTTCACAGACCATTTACACTAAAACCTAGAACACACTACAGGAAAGGGAAAACCTCCAGAAAGCAGAATCCTTTAATACTAGATGTTTTTTCTTAAATCCCAAACCAGATGTTAGAAGGTCAGACTTGTGGCAGAGACAGTGTTTCTGTTAACACAAGGACACTAGTACACAGTAACACAGTTTATATAACATGTTTTCATTGAGTTGCTGTAGGCAGTAGAAAAAAAGATACAAGGGGTTACACACAAATAAAACCAATATAAACGCCGCCCTAAGATCCAACACCCTTACGTGGCTACCTCGCTGAGCACATGTGAAACATCTGCTAAGGCTGCTCTATTTGTACATGTGTCCTCCAGCATTCATCCCGTGGTGAATGCTGGAGGACACATTCAAAAAGTATAATGAAATACGGCCCACAAATGAAACTTGTGCTTGTCTCGTATTGTACTTCTAAATGGATGTCAGTCCCCTCGGTTGGCTCCAGATGCCCAAGTGTTAACAATAAAAGATAGGAAATAACAATGCGATGACGACAAGAAGCGAGAGGAGAATTCTTTCCCCTGGCTTCATCACGAGCAGAGACGCGAGGATTGAAAACACATATTACACCGTAGTATTCGTGTGTTAAGAAACCCACTTTTGTATTTACTTGCACTATTTGATCTGGTTTCTTGTGTTGCACTGTTGGACCAGATTGTCATATTTACACTGTAGCTATGCACACATGACAATAAAGCTTTGAAACTATTGAGGAAGTAACTGGACAGGGTGGAAAATAACTGATACATGTTTCAGTTACTAGCAAGCACAGTGTAGGCGTTTTAGTGTCTTTGTGCTGCATCATCATCGTGACTGCAGCAGCGTTACTTTAGCTGTAGCTCGTTGTGTCTCGATACGACGCAGGTCTTTACAGTCGATCCATTCATCATCTTGTCAGGGGAACATCTGGCCTGCAGAAGCTGGCAGGGGGCCGTCAGTTTCAGAGAATCCGGTTACTGGGAAGAAAAACAGTATCATTACAATGTCACTGAAAAACTAAACATATCATCTAGTGTTTGTTATAAAGGATCAGATGCTATCTCTTCTCTGTGAGCTGTTCTGTTCTGTAGGAAAATACTTCAAGTGTGAATACTTCTACTTCCTGAATCTGCTTCATGGTTTCCACTTTCTTTGCTTCATTTGTTCTGTTCAGCAGGTGAACCTGTATGTTCATAACATAGCGTGTGTGAGCTTAACTTTTCTGACAGGTAGCAAGTAAATGTCTTTGCAGAAGTGGGAAGTAGTGGAGTACAAATACTTCGTTACTGTACTTAAGTACATGTTTCTGCTATCAGTACTTTACCCCACTGCTTATTTTTCTGACGACTTTTTATTTTGACTTCTTACATTTTGAACACAAATACCTGTACTTTCTACTTCTCACATGTTGAACTCAAATACCTGTACTTTCTACTTCTCACATGTTGAACTCAAATACCTGTACTTTCTACTTCTCACATGTTGAACTCAAATACCTGTACTTTCTACTTCTCACATTTTGAACTCAAATACCTGTACTTTCTACTTTTCACATTTTGAACTCAAATACCTGTACTTTCTACTTCTCACATTTTGAACTCAAATACCTGTACTTTCTACTTCTTACATGTTGAACACAAATACCTGTACTTTCTACTTCTCTCATTTTGAACCCAAATACCTGAACTTTCTACTTCTTACATTTTGAACCCAAATACCTGTACTTTCTACTTCTCACATGTTGAACTCAAATACCTGTACTTTCTACTTCTCACATGTTGAACTCAAATACCTGTACTTTCTACTTCTTACATGTTGAACACAAATACCTGTACTTTCTACTTCTCACATGTTGAACTCAAATACCTGTACTTTCTACTTCTCACATGTTGAACTCAAATACCTGTACTTTCTACTTCTCACATGTTGAACTCAAATACCTGTACTTTCTACTTCTCACATTTTGAACTCAAATACCTGTACTTTCTACTTTTCACATTTTGAACTCAAATACCTGTACTTTCTACTTCTCACATTTTGAACTCAAATACCTGTACTTTCTACTTCTTACATGTTGAACACAAATACCTGTACTTTCTACTTCTCTCATTTTGAACCCAAATACCTGAACTTTCTACTTCTTACATTTTGAACCCAAATACCTGTACTTTCTACTTCTCACATGTTGAACTCAAATACCTGTACTTTCTACTTCTCACATGTTGAACTCAAATACCTGTACTTTCTACTTCTTACATGTTGAACACAAATACCTGTACTTTCTACTTCTCACATGTTGAACTCAAATACCTGTACTTTCTACTTCTCACATGTTGAACTCAAATACCTGTACTTTCTACTTCTCACATGTTGAACTCAAATACCTGTACTTTCTACTTCTCACATTTTGAACTCAAATACCTGTACTTTCTACTTTTCACATTTTGAACTCAAATACCTGTACTTTCTACTTCTCACATTTTGAACTCAAATACCTGTACTTTCTACTTCTTACATGTTGAACACAAATACCTGTACTTTCTACTTCTCTCATTTTGAACCCAAATACCTGAACTTTCTACTTCTTACATTTCGAACCCAAATACCTGTACTTTCTACTTCTCACATGTTGAACTCAAATACCTGTACTTTCTACTTCTCACATGTTGAACTCAAATACCTGTACTTTCTACTTCTTACATGTTGAACACAAATACCTGTACTTTCTACTTCTCACATGTTGAACTCAAATACCTGTACTTTCTACTTCTCACATGTTGAACTCAAATACCTGTACTTTCTACTTCTCACATGTTGAACTCAAATACCTGTACTTTCTACTTCTCACATTTTGAACTCAAATACCTGTACTTTCTACTTTTCACATTTTGAACTCAAATACCTGTACTTTCTACTTCTCACATTTTGAACTCAAATACCTGTACTTTCTACTTCTTACATGTTGAACACAAATACCTGTACTTTCTACTTCTCTCATTTTGAACCCAAATACCTGAACTTTCTACTTCTTACATTTTGAACCCAAATACCTGTACTTTCTACTTCTCACATGTTGAACTCAAATACCTGTACTTTCTACTTCTCACATGTTGAACTCAAATACCTGTACTTTCTACTTCTTACATGTTGAACTCAAATACCTGTACTTTCTACTTCTCACATGTTGAACTCAAATACCTGTACTTTCTACTTCTCACATGTTGAACTCAAATACCTGTACTTTCTACTTCTCACATGTTGAACTCAAATACCTGTACTTTCTACTTCTCACATGTTGAACTCAAATACCTGTACTTTCTACTTCTCACATGTTGAACTCAAATACCTGTACTTTCTACTTCTCACATTTTGAACTCAAATACCTGTACTTTCTACTTCTTACATGTTGAACACAAATACCTGTACTTTCTACTTCTCTCATTTTGAACCCAAATACCTGAACTTTCTACTTCTTACATTTTGAACCCAAATACCTGTACTTTCTACTTCTCACATGTTGAACTCAAATACCTGTACTTTCTACTTCTCACATGTTGAACTCAAATACCTGTACTTTCTACTTCTTACATGTTGAACTCAAATACCTGTACTTTCTACTTCTCACATGTTGAACTCAAATACCTGTACTTTCTACTTCTTACATTTTGAACCCAAATACCTGTACTTTCTACTTCTTACATTTTGAACCCAAACACCTGTACTTTCTACTTCTTACATTTTGAACCCAAATACCTGTACTTTCTACTTCTTACATGTTGAACTCAAATACCTGTACTTTCTACTTCTTACATGTTGAACTCAAATACCTGTACTTTCTACTTCTTACATGTTGAACTCAAATACCTGTACTTTCTACTTCTCACATGTTGAACTCAAATACCTGTACTTTCTACTTCTTACATTTTGAACCCAAATACCTGTACTTTCTACTTCTTACATTTTGAACCCAAACACCTGTACTTTCTACTTCTTACATTTTGAACCCAAATACCTGTACTTTCTACTTCTTACATGTTGAACTCAAATACCTGTACTTTCTACTTCTCTCATGTTGAACCCAAATACCTGTACTTTCTACTTCTTACATTTTGAACCCAAATACCTGTACTTTCTACTTCTCTCATGTTGAACTCAAATACCTGTACTTTCTACTTCTTACATTTTGAACCCAAATACCTGTACTTTCTACTTCTTACATGTTGAACACAAATCCCTGTACTTTCTACTTCTTACATTTTGAACCCAAATACCTGTACTTTCTACTTCTCACATGTTGAACACAAATACCTGTACTTTCTACTTCTTACATGTTGAACTCAAATACCTGTACTTTCTACTTCTTACATGTTGAACTCAAATACCTGTACTTTCTACTTCTTACATGTTGAACTCAAATACCTGTACTTTCTACTTCTTACATTTTGAACCCAAATACCTGTACTTTCTACTTCTCACATGTTGAACTCAAATACCTGTACTTTCTACTTCTTACATGTTGAACTCAAATACCTGTACTTTCTACTTCTTACATGTTGAACTCACATACCTGTACTTTCTACTTCTTACATGTTGAACTCAAATACCTGTACTTTCTACTTCTTACATGTTGAACTCAAATACCTGTACTTTCTACTTCTCTCATTTCCCAAACAGCTGGTTCCTTTAGTCTGAATGTGTGTTTGGTGCATGATCATTATTCTTCAGAGTCATTGCGTGCCTATTGGTTGGAACACGATCCGTGTATCCATCACTTCCTGGTCTTCTCTAAAGGAGAGGGACCAATGGAAACGTTGTCATGTTGCCGTTGTTCACCATGGAAACATTCATTAGCTAACAATGACATCATTGTTCTATTAATATAAAGGGAGGTCAGGTACTCTTTAAAGCAGCTGCTAGCTATGGGTACTTTTTACTGAAGTCCATTTCAAAGTTTTGAGTTTTACTTTAGTAAAGAAGTTTAGTCAGTACTTCTACTTTTCCCAGAGTATTTTTAAACATGAGTATCTGTACTTCTACTTGAGTAAAGGATGTGTGTACTTTTGCCATCTCTTTGTCTTTGCCGATTATAAAACATTCCTTCCTTTTTCCTCCAGGTTCTCCCGGTCAGACGAGCTGTCCAGACACCGGCGTTCCCACTCAGGAGTGAAGCCCTACCAGTGCACGGTTTGTGAGAAGAGATTCGCTCGCAGTGACCATCTCTCAAAACACATCAAAGTCCACCGCTTTCCACGAAACAGCCGGACAGTTCGCTCAGTAATCTGAAGCTGAAACCTCTACAGGAGCACAGTGTGAATGTTCATCTCTAGGGTTGTGTGAGTGGAAGCATGCCCTGTCTTTTCGTTTCATCGCTCTGTGATTGTCCTAATTCAGGGGTGTCAAAACTTATTTCCCCGAGGTTAACACTTGAATACTGTGTAATATTTGAACATATATATTTAAGAAGTACAATATAAGACAAGCGTGAGGGCCGAATCAAAATGGTCAATTCAAAAAAGTTTGGACACCCCTGTCCTGATTTATTGTACAAAGACTGACACATCCTGTCAGCGTATGTTTTCCTCTTCTCTCCTTATCGCAGAAGGTTAGATAAGCTTATGCACAGTCAGTCTGGATCAGTTATAGTCTTGCATGTCCCCTTTTACCTGGATCAAAACGACTGCCTTTAATCGCCCGGAAAGCTGCCAGTGTCGTGGACATTCCTCGTCTTATGCAAAGTTTAGGAAGTCAGAGGACGTTTCCTCATTACTCTTCACTCACCGTGGGGTTTTTTCTGCCTTGTTCTACACATCGTTGGTGGCAGTTTTTTTATTCACATGTCCCAGCAGCTTTGTAAACCTGCTGGGACATGAGGAGCGGAATCAAGAAGCCTCACAAGACACAACGTGAAAAGTGTTAAATCCACCGTGTGATCAGTGTTAAAGGATCTTTGTTTGTTGTTTTTCAAAAGCTAAATCATGTGAATCTACTCGCTACCAAGACCCCAGGAAGAGCATCGGCCATTGAAGCAAATTTTTGTCGTGGCCAAACGATGGTACTACAACTTCCGTTCTAGTTCGGGATGCCATTGGGTCTAAAAGTTGGGTTGTTTGACCTCTCCATTCATTTGACTGAGCCAAGAGTGGGAGATGGAGGCGGGGCTTAAGACCAGGAGGCGGGGTTATAATATGAGAGGTGGAGCTTATATATGGGAGGCGGGGCTTAAGGCAAACTCAAGTGCCCACACTGAAATAACTGAACCTATCGATTCTCCATTTTTGGCGATATTCGCAATTTAGCAACTCTCAAAAGATTTAACGAGACGCCCGCCTCTGTATCCAGTTCTCTTTATACATCCATATTTGCTACTGGTGTACTATTTGTATATCGCTTTTCTGGCCTTATTGTACCAGCAAAATCCTTACTGATGATCTGAATGGTTTGGGAAGCCAGACTCTAAATTGGTGTTAAGTGACTGTTGAGAAGTTGTCCTTATATCGTCCCTGAATGTCTCAGTCTGCTATGATTATGATTATTATTATTTTGCTGATGACTTGACACAAGATCTGCCTCAATCCTTCTTTTTATCTGCTACCGAAGACACCCTGACAGCCTTGTAAAGTGACACCGATGAACTACCAGGGCAAAAGGCTTCTGGGAACATCTTTGAGGCCATACTTTGTAATTGTTCTCAAACATTGTGTAGCACACCCCACAGTGAATGTGTCGGGGTTTGAAGATGCCGTCCATTTGTGATTCATGTATGTAAACAAGCAGGAGTTACACAACATTGTGCATCATTCCTTCATTCAATTTCTGAATTGTTAACGCTTGTGGGAACACAGGTGTTTTATCGCATCCTATGAATGTATGTAAATATGCAGATCCAGAGAAACACAGAGAAAACCATATCTTAAAAACACAAATCAGTGGTTGTGAAGATTTCTAGTGTGAACCCTAAATGTGTACATAACTAAACGTTTCAGTCGATATGGATATATTATATATTTTTGTCTTTGTTGTATTGAAGATGCATTTACAAATAAAACTGAAAATAAATAAACAGTTGAAATTCCTTTTCTTGTATTAATTTGCATTTGACATTGAGGTTCGCCATAAATAAGGGAAAGTAATCAGATTACATTACTTGTTTTTAAATCGATATCTAGATTTGGGCATTACGTTGTGTCATGACCTGGCTCACGACAAAACGAGACATGATGTGTTTAAACAATATTTTATGAAGCAAATGATACCAAATTAAACATACAGATGGATGTGATGATCAGAGTCAGTGGTGTGTTGAGCACAAGTGAAGTGTGTGTGTGTGTGTCAATGTTGTTAAGTGCAAACAAAGCCAAAGGGTAAACCAACAACACGTCTGTCCGTTAAGGCACTGAGAGAGATGAAGACGAGATGAAGACGAGATGAAGATGAAGACGAGAGCCACTGCAGGAGCTTCAGCAGCAGCACACCAAGTGAGATGAGAGGCAGTCGATGATGTCCCACACAGGGGCATCACGTGGTGGCGAACAGGTGCAAACGTGCTACGACAGCCCAAAACACTTCCATTCATAATAATTTCAATCAATCAATCAATCAATGTTTATTTATAGCCCAATATCACAAATGTTACATTTGTCTCAGTGGTCTTCACAGTGTGTACAGAATATCAGTATGACAATACGACAACCTCTGTCCTTAGACCCTCTGCCCTCAGACCCTCTGTCCTTAGACCCTCTGTCCTTAGACCCTCCATCGTACAAGGAAAAACTTCCAAAGAAAACCCAGTTTAAAGGGAAAAATGGGAGAAACCTCAGGGAGAGCAACAGAGGAGGGATCCCTCTCCCAGGACGCACAGACGTGCAATAGATGCCGTAAATTGAAAAGATAATACATTTGCAACATAGAAAGTCCAGATGTTTGGACTTGCATGTGTGCATAATAGGAAGATGAATCCACGAGGATATCCATCCAGGACCGATGATCCAGGACCACAGCCACGACTCAAGATCCAGGGCTCGCGATCCAGGACACAAGACCGCAGGATCATCCATGACTCCGGATCCCAGCGTATATAGACACCAAAAAGAAAGACATTTGGGGAAGCTGGGTTAATCGGAACATGAGAGTACACGGGTACAGACAGAGAGAAGGAAGAAGTAATATTTTCAAGTAAGATAATTTCAATTTATATAGCGCCTTTCACGAAACCCAAAGACGCTTTACAATGCGGCGTAACAAAAAATACAATTAAAAAGTAATATTAATCATACAGATACATAGGCTGAAGAAAACAAAACAGGAACAGGATGCTGGGTACTGCACATTAGGGAGCAGATGGTGTTGGAGGTGTTTTTTGAAGGTGTCCGGAGAGTCTGCATTCCTGATTGCAGAGGGCAGAGAACTCCAGAGGGCAGAGAACTCCAGAGGGCGGGGCTCTGTTGCCAAATGTGTTCAGCTTGGAGCGCTGGATGGAGAGCAGCGCTTTGTCGGAGGACCGCAGGTGACGAGAGGGGGTGTAGGGCTGAAGGAGGTCAGCGATGTACGGAGGGGCCAGGGCAGGGGTGTCAAACTCAATTTCATTGCGGGCCACATTCGCATAAAGGTTGCACTCAAAGGGCCGGTTGTAACTCTATAAATATATAATATATATAAAATAAATAATGTATTATATTACATTATTGCCTCTGAATTGGATTATTATCGGATAGGATAATAACTTAGTAATTAACTACGTCTGAAAGCAGAAATCCAGGGCAAATAATTGTAAGTCTCTTCAGTGGCATGTCACAAAACGGGATGCATTGTGGGACATGTAGTTTATGGGCAACCTGTAAAGTGGCATGTAACCGTATAATAAACATAATATATTCTTTGCAAGCTCTTTTTGGAAACTGCAGTGCCTTTCTCCTGCGTGTTTTGAGTCGTTGCAACGTATTTGCACCTGTCGACCACCACATGAAATACTCCAAAGGGCAATATGTTTTTGTTGATGGGGCAGTAAATGGTTGTCTGTTTTCAAATGAACTAATTTATAGTAAACTATTTCTCTGTGTCCTATGATATAGAGTCCTATACACAGGAGACAGTGTATCCATAAACATCCATTGTGTTATCAGTGCTGGCTTTATGGTGCTCACACGGGCTCAAGGCCACATGATGGGAGGTGCTTTCGGAGCAGCATGTTTTTTTAGTGTGCGCATGTATACGCAGGTTCCTCAGCAGAACAGTCGTCCTCCACGGGGAACGCATTTCCCGTCAGAATGGAAGCAGTTAGACAATGGACTGCTCTTTCTCCTCCCTACTCATGAACACATCACCTCGAGCACATCTGCACGAAGCATCAACAGATTACAGAAACTGATGTTATCTGACTGACCAAACTCTAAAGACAGTCATCACACATTTGGGCTTCAATCAATCAATGTTTATTTATATAGCCCAATATCACAAATGTTACATGTGTCTCAGTGGTCTTCACAGTGTGTACAGAATATCAGTATGACAATACGACACCCTCTGTCCTCAGACCCTCTGTCCTCAGACCCTCTGTCCTCAGACCCTCTGTCCTCAGACCCTCTGTCCTTAGACCCTCTGTCCTCAGACCCTCTGTCCTCAGACCCTCTGTCCTTAGACCCTCTGTCCTTAGACCCTATGTCCTTAGATCCTCACATCGTACAAGGAAAAACTTCCGAAGAAAACCCAGTTTAAAGGGAAAAATGGGAGAAACCTCAGGGAGAGCAGCAGAGGAGGGATCCCTCTCTCAGGACGGACAGACGTGCAATAGATGCCGTGTGAAATTGAAAAGATAATACATTTGCAACATAGGTAGTCCAGATGTTTGGAAATGCATGTGTGTATAATAGGAAGATGAATCCACGAGGATATCCATCCAGGACCGATGATCCAGGACCACAGCCACGACTCAAGATCCAGCGCTCGCGATCCAGGACACAGGACCGCAGGATCATCCATGACTCCGGATCCCAGCGTATATAGACACCAAAAAGAAAGACATTTGGGGAAGCTGGGTTAATCGGAACATGAGAGTACACAGGGTATAGACAGAGAGAAGGAAGAAGTAAGATGTCCCCCGACAAACTAAGCCTATATCAGCAAAACTAGGGGCTGAATCTAATCAGCCCTAACTATAAGCTTTATCAAAAAGGAAGGTCTAAGCGCACTCTTAAAAACGGATAGGGTGTCTGCCGCCCGAACACAAACTGGAAGCTGATTCCACAAATGTGGAGCTTGATAGTTTAGTTTAGTTTAGTTTATTTATTTATAGTGTCGTGGACAGTCCCCATCGATGAACTGTCACAAAAACAGTAAATGGAGCAGCTTTAGCCGACATGGCTAATTTCCAGCCGTTGTCCCCGGCCAGATGGTAATAGACACCCTTAAAATTACAATATATCAACAGCACTGGTTATAAGAAAATATATAAAATAAAATAAAAAGGAGGAAAGAGGATAAAAGAGAACAATAAACAACACACGTTACTACATACAGTACATGTCACATATAGCACATCACAATCACATCACAGAAACGAGGGGCAACATCCATGATCACAACATGTAACACTCACGCCATACTCAACACAGACTCGTGTGTGCAGGTGTAGTTCTCAGTGAACCGTGTTTCTAAGTGAGCTGTGAAGGTGGGATGTGTCTGTCTTTGATTTGAGTGGGTAGAGAGTTCCAGTTTTGTATTGCTGTGACCGAGAATGATGACTGACCAAAAGTCCTCTTCCTGAATGGGACTGATAGGTCGCCACGTGTGGAGCTTCTCGTGGTCCGTCTGGTGTGGTTACGTTGAGTAACCAATGAGCTGAGAGGGGGAGGGGCTGTATTGTGCAGGATTTTGTAAACCAGAACGATGTTCCTATACTTTATTAAATCTTCCCCACTCAGGATGTTATGCGTGTTGAGGATGGTACAGTGATGGGAGCGGTTAGGTTTCTGGTCCGGTACTTTGAGGGTTTGCTTGTACGGGGTTGCTAGTGGCTTCAGCTTGTGAGACAGTCTGTAAGATGTGAGATGATCATGGCATTCATGTATAATTCAATGTCATTGTGTTTCTTATGTATTTAAATTTGGCTAGGCTAAACTTGACTCTTTGGGTCACTTTTTTGACTTGTGTTTTGAATGTTAGATTAGAGTCAATAATGATTCCAAGGTACTTAACCTGAGGCACAATGTTAACCTGTTCACCTGAGATGCTTATATTTGACACAATGTTGCATTTTCTTTTTGTGAAAAACATTCCAACTGTTTTGTTGACATTAAGCTGAAGACAGGAGCGGTGTAGCCAGCTAGTGATCAGCACTAAAGCTGAGGTCAGTTTATCAGCAGCCTTTTGCTTTGTGCTGGCATGCACATATATCACAGTGTCATCGGCATATAGCTGTGTTTCCACATCAGGACAGAAAATAAGAATAAGATATAAGATAAGAAAAGGCTCTGGCTCCCATTGTACTTTTAGAGATTCTAGGAACAACCAACAACCCTGCATTCTTGGAACGCAATGCCCTAGTAGGACAGTAGGGTATAATGAGTTCTTTAAGGTAAGATGGCGCCTGCCCATTGAGGGCTTTGTAGGCTTGACACTTCATGAGTTATTCGTTTAGGCAGGTTCCAGCTTTTAGAAATCTGGGGCAATAAAATAAAACAAGATTTGGAAATGAACAAAATACTGTAGGCCAGGCAAGGCTAGGCCAGGTCAGGCCAGGCAAGGCAAGGCAAGGCAAGGCAAGGCAAGGCAAGGCAAGGCAAGGCAAGGCAAGGCAAGGCAAGGCAAGGCAAGGCAAGGCCAGGCCAGGCAAGGCAAGGCAAGGAAAGGCAAGGCAAGGCAAGGCAAGGCAATTTTATTTATATAGCACTTTTCAACACATCCCCGACTGTACAAACACTTTCTATGCATGTTGATGCATACTGGGCAGAAGGACAACAGTGTACAGCTTTTATTACGGAGGCCAACAGGTGCAAACACACTAGAGAATTTCCATTAGGAGAAACACGCTACAGCTTCAGGAACGATGCAAATATATTACCACAAATGTGCCAAAACTCACAAGAAAATAAAGAATCATCCACACATTAAACGAGCCACATGTGGGAACAATCCAGATCTGTGCGCGAAACTGAAGGGGAACCTGGTTTTATCTTTAAAAGACCAAACCTGGATACCTTAGCGCTGCATACGGATTTGAAGCTGGGTGAACAAATATGCCAAATCAAACTTTCTTCAGCATACTTAATTACACATTTATGTTACCCTTCAAAGACCCAAATCCTAATTAAAATACAAATGTAATATTTAGATTTTCACACAGATCAGGGGTGTCAAACTCAATTTCATCGCGGGCCACATTCGCATAAAGGTTGCACTCAAAGGGCCGGTTGTAACTATATAAATATATAATATATATATAAAATAAATAATGTATTATATGACATTATTGCCTCTGAATTGGATTATTTTCGGATAGGATAATAGCTTAGTAATTAACTACGTCTGAAAGCAGAAGTCCAGGGCAAATAATTGCATCTCTCTTCAGTGGCATGTCACAAAACGAGATGCATTGTGGGACATGTAGTTTATGGGCAACCTGCTTCTGTAACGGCATGTAACCGTATAATAAACGTAATATATTCTTTGCAAGCTCTTGCAGGGCCACATAACATGAAGTCGCGGGCCGGATTTGGCCCCCGGGTCTTGAGTTTGACACACCTGCACTAAACCCTTGATGCGTTTCATCATACATTGAATTAATGAGGAGAGGAACCGACAGCACTGGAGTTAAAAGTGGGTCAAAGCTGCACAAACAGTCATTATTACCATAAATAAAACAGAGTGTTATCAGAGTGTTGTTGACTGCGTGTCTACTATCAGTGTCTCCATATCCGAGTGCGACTGATAACAATTCGAACAAGGTTGTAACAACTTCAGATGCTTAGCTTTTTAAACATGAGCACCTGCTGTTCTGTCCGTTATGTCACACACCGTTGACTCTCACCCTAACCCATGCTGAATGCTAGGAATACATCAATATAACAACCTGGAAACGATTAAATAAAAACAGCACTTGTTGGTGTGAGTGCCGTAAAACACGGGACGTTTTTATTTAACCTTTTAGTTCATGAACTCTGGATTTTTCTCTTACAGTGTGTTAGCTCCAACAGAAACATTACAACGAATCATCTCTCCTGCATCGTGGCACGGCGATGTTTCTTTTGTCCTGTTTCTGTGAAGGTTTGGCAGCTCCTCCGGGCACTCATCAGGATTTCCTCTTCTGAGAGCCAAGAGCCCAGAACATCTGTGGGCCATTACACACATTACCACAGGGTTTTATGTGTGTGTGTGTGTGTGTGTGTGTGTGTGTGGACTAGCATTACTATACTTGTGGGGACCTAAATCTGTTTACATATTCACGTGTGGGGACTCGCCTCCCTTATGGGGACAAATTGGAGGTCCCCATAAGGGGGATCATTAATTTTAGGGTGAAGACTTGGTTAGGTTTAGGATTAGGGTTAGGGTTAGGGTTAGGGTTAGGGTTAGGGTTAGGGTTAGGGTTAGGCATGTGTTGGTTATGGTTAAGGTTAGGATAAGTCTCCAGGAAATGCATGTAAGTCAATGTAATGTCCCCTGAAGTGATGTATACATGGTATGTGTGTGTGTGTGTGTGTGTGTGTGTGTGTGTGTGTGTGTGTGTGTGTGTGTGTGCAGGGCCCCACGCAAAGTTATATGATAAGGCCCTCTGTTTCTCGAGCGTTGACGCGAAACCGTGCCGCTCCACACTAATGCGCCGCATAGCGCATAGGTGTGCCGCATTTTCGGCTCAGTTGAGGCACCCTCCGCAAGATGAGGCCCCATGCAGTCTGCATGATCGTCCTGTAGGGAGGGACGGCCCTGTGTGTGTGTGTGTGTGTGTGTGTGTGTGTGTGTCTTCCTGCGAACTACTGGTAAGACAAGTTTGAAACTAAAGCTAGCAACAACGTTCATGAGGAAATCATTTATAACATTCCCAGAAAATCCCATCATTGAGCCGCTTCTCTGCAAAACATTCTGAGCTTAAAGTTAAACATTACACTGTGAGTGAATTTTAAACATTGACAAATCATCACTCCAATCAACACAAGCTGAAGAGGTTTTAAAAAAAAACTAAACCTAAATGGCTCGCGAATTATACTTTGGTGGCCGTTAATATACCTGTAATATACCAAGTAAAGTCTATGTGTGGGAAACCCTGCTATCTTACCAGTTCTTATGCAACTTGCAAATATCTCTCTCTCTCTCTATCTCTCTCTCTCTCTCTCTCTCTCTCTCTCTCTCTCTCTCTCTATCTCTCTCTCTCTATCTCTCTCTCTCTCTCACTCTCTCTCTCTCTCTCTCTCTCTCTCTCTCTCTCTCTCTCTCTCTCTCTCTCTCTCTCTCTCTCTCTCTCTCTCTCTCAATGTTGGTGCGCAAATGCGCCTTTTTTCAAATGATCCGGTGCTCCTTTTTTGGCGGGGGGTACCTGCGCACCAGTTCTGTGCAGCCCTGTTAATAATCATAGAAAATGTGCAACCATTTGAAGAAAAAGTGACAAAATAATGACAATGCAGAAAATGTAAATTGAAGGTCCACTGTTAGACACACAAACCTCCTGACCGGCTTTCACAATGCAATGCTAGTCTTAGTGAGCTCCTTCTCACTCAGCTGTTGAAATCTTCCCTTGCAGTGTGGTTTCAGGAGGAATGAATATGGCCTCCCCTGACAACCTCTGATCACAGAGAATAAGAGCGAAAATAGACAGTGCAGACGTCTCAGTGGACAGACAATTGCAAAAGAGTAGAGGTTGCATTTCTGCGTAGGAGTCGTGGATGTAGAGAAAGGAGGAGAAAGTTTAGACCAGAGAAGGAGTTTAACAGACATACACCATGAAGTGAGACGAAAGACATTAAGCTATAATTTACCGTATCTGTGGGAAAAAGCCAAATAGAAGAAATATAGACTCAGCAATACAGTCAAAAATGTACGAATGAATGTGTATGGTCGACTGTGGTTTGGGTTAGGGAACAATCATAGTCGTATTTAAAAGAAACCAACATGGCTTTTGATGGGAAACAAGATGCTCACAGTGTTGTGACTCTGCTTCTGCTTATGTGAGAACACTTTTCATATTGCGCCACACCAGGTCAATGTTTCCATTTAAGTCCAATTGATGACCAAAAACCTTCACACGACATTCCCATCAGACCCATCTGGCATTACTCTGATCCGTCTATTAGTGATTACAATACTCACCAACAGTCAGTCATTGTTAAGATTACATCTCTTGTAAACATGTATTGAATCTGTTAGGTAATAATGCATGTGATATCTGATGTATAGATATTTCAGTGCTTTTTATCACTGTATGAACCTCTTAACTCTCGCCTACAGCTGTCAGTGGTCTTCTTATATATGATGATCTCCAAAAAGAAATGTTCCAAGAGTCAGATCACCAAAATGACAGGTTTATTTCATATCTGACTTACATAATGGTAGTCTGTTTGGGAGAGATAGGCTTTCATGAATGCAAGATAAACATACAGTCCCCTCCAAAAGTATTGGAACAGCGAGGACAATTGCTTTATTTTTGCTGTACACTGAAAATGATTGGGTTTGACATCAAAAGATGAATATGAGACAAAAGGTCAGTATTTCAGGTTTTAATTCCAGGTATTTACATCTAGATCTGTTAAACAACTGAGAAGATAGCAGAGTTTTTTACGGACCACCACAGTTTTGGAGGGGACTGTAGGTCAACCTGTGAAATGTCTAATAATTTGTTGGGCTGCCAAGGCGAGCAGGTCAGACTCTGAAATCATGAACCATCAAATCCAGGGACGGGACAATTGCTCAACATGCATAATATCGACGTGCAGTGTCAGCTGTCTGTGTGTAGGCGTTTGTCAAGGGTGAAAGTGTGTGTGTGTGTGTGTGTGTGTGTGTGTGTGTGTGTGTGTGTTTGCATGAGTCAGAGACTTTTGATATCCCTGCTGTTTGGATTGCATTGACCTCCATCAGCACCATCAGTACAACTTGAGTCAGCTTATCAATGTGATGCTTTTTACTTCAGGTGATTGATGTATATATGATATACACTCACTTAAAGAGTAATAGGGGGCATTTTTTAACTTAAAGTGAACCTATCATGCTATATTTGAACAATATATTGTAGGGCCATACCTATATAAAGTATATAAATATATATATCTTTTTCAAAATTCCAAATAGATGCTGCATTTTAGCCATGCCTCATTTCGCTCTATTTGCTCTTTCCAGCCCTGTTTTTTCAGGGGGCTGATTCTGTGAGCGGCCCCCCCTCCCCGTGCCTTGAGATCAGCTGCTGGGCTGCAGCGGGGAGAAGAGAGGGACAAAAAGAGATCTCCGTCCACCGTGTGTTATTCTTATATATGATTATAGAGTCGTTATTCATTTGTTTTAAAGCTCAATGAATAACAAAGAAGACCTTTGACCGGCACTTTTCTAATTTTGTCCGGAAGATTTAAACTTTAACGGACATGTTGACCAGCGGAAAAAAATCTAACTGAAACTCTGCCGTACGGTCCCCTCGTCCCTTGGAAGAGGCGAAGAGGTGGGTGTTTGTCATCTGCTGGTGGACTACCGGAGAGAATTACAGTGCTCAGGGAGGGAGAAAAAGAGCCACAGCGGAGAATAAACAGAAGGGCAACCATGGCAACCATGCAAGGGAAGTCTTCTTCGCTGCTTTTGTGGCATACTACAGCGCCACCTACAGGCCTGGCATATGTACTACAGCGTATCCAGCGCTTTCGAGCGGCAATGGCCGGCCGTGGCCAAACCCCACATTCCCCTGATAGGTGGAGAGTTGAATTTTCAAATCTGTATCAGTCTGTATCAGCTCAGTTGCAGCCCCTTTTTTAGAGATTTGGGTATGGAGGAAAAGAGAGAGGGTTGTGTTTTCTGACACTTGGTGAGTTCCCTGACACACCGGGGACACATATTCATTTATAAAAGTGCATTTTGCATGATAGGTCCCCTTTAAATACCTTTTTTACTTGCTTTGAACCATGCAATTACTGATTGTGAGTGAATAGAGTAGAACATCTGTGCTTGGTGTGTTTCTGTGTGTGTTTGTGTGAATACCATTTGCTTCTGTTCTAAATTAAGCCCTTGTCCACCTTAGAACAGTTCATGTCTTCAATTTGATTTAATGTGAAACACAAAATTATGATAAAGATTCCCATATGAGGAATGTGTGTTACTGTGCAGCTTGTTCTCTACAGTCGGAAATATTCCTTGAAACCCTTCCAGTCCTCCCAAACAGCCAGAAGTTAGGCAGTATAGCAAATAAACGATGTGTTTGAGGATGAGAAGTTGAAGGATTCTTCATAATAAGACATTATTAAACATAAACAAGTATTTTTGTGAAAAAACAGATGTTTATTGAGGTAAGAAAAGTCAGAACTTGATGACTGATTGTTCTTTAAATTGTGCCTGGATATATGCATTTAAAACAACACTAAGACACAATGATCCACGGATTTAGTGTAGTATTTATCAGACATTTATAAATATCCTGATTCCAGGGAACGTCATCCTGCTTATTAAATGGTTACATACTAAATAAACCATATTTATTTTAAAAAGATTGTATTTTTTCTGCTAGATACGTACTTAAAATGACGGCAGCACTGATCGAGGTTTTCTGTAACTGTCCAGTCTGTTCACTTTAATTTAGTTTAGTCTTTAGTGTTTACTTCCTGTCTGTCTTCTTCTACTGTTCCCTTTAGTGTTTATTTCCTGTCTGTCTTTTTCTGCTGTTCCCTTTAGTGTTTACTTCCTGTCTGTATTCTTCTTCTGCTGTTCCCTTTAGTGCAGGGGTGCCCAACCTTTTTTGAACCGAGAGCTACTTTTAAAGTTGCCAGTCTGCCGAGATCTACCAGTCCAAATAGAGAGGCGTAGCCATTACTGACAGCCTGCTACCAGGTAAACACACACTTCTACTTGTATACAACTGACCTTTATACGATTAATACTTCATAAAATACTGCAGATCCTTTATCTCACCTCTTTCTAATCTACACACATACAAGTATTTAACTGAAGTTACACAACAGTGTTGTTGATACAGAGTTGGAGTTTATGCACACGTCACTACAGTGGGTAATGTGTTCAAGAAGCATTGAACAGTGCTGCCACATGTGTGACACAGGAAACAAAGAGAAGACTTGAACCCTTTCTTTGCCATTATATAAAAATAGTGTTGCTACAAAAGTATAAATGAGGCTTACTAATAAGACAACTCAGATCTGAAGCTACTCAGGAATCTGCTGCAACAGTGCAATAAGAGAGACTAAATTAATAGAATCAAACCCTTTTTTTTGTTGCATTTTAGTTGATTATAAAAATAAATGCCTTTAAAAAAGGATGCAAGCAACACTAGTTTCTTAACCTGAATTGATAATAGACTATAATCAATTTAAGTTTGCATTCTTATACCATTTTGTACAATAATTATAATGAATAAATTCAAGCAAACAAAAACTTACAGCTGATTAATAACGGTATTTAACTTGAGGTTGTATTGTATCAAAAACCTGTTGAAATGCTACTGTTATTACTGTTTTATTACGCATCGGCAGCCTCCAAGAAAGCTTCTTTCACAACTTCGCCGTCTTTGAAAGACTTCATGTGTTTCGCAAGAACGTGACGGACACGATAAGATGCTCTGGAGCAGCCTTGCTCTTGTTGTTGGGCTTGGTGAAAATGGACTGCTGTGCATTCAGCTGTCCTCTCAGGCCCCTCCCCTTTAGCTGTCCTCTCAGGCCCCTCCCCTTTTGGAGCGTAGGGCAGAATTAGGAGGGAATTCCGCCTCGTAGCGTTTGTGCACTGTTTTGAAATGCCGCTCCTAAATTAACCTTCTTCTACTGTATAAAGCCACGCTCGCATTGCAGATGAGACAGATGGACTTTGAATTAGAATGGATACAAAAATAATCATCCTCCCACTCGGAGTGAAAATTATATATTTTGGGCTCTTTTGCTTCTGCCATAATTGCGGTCTTGTATGTGTGTGCGGACTGTCTCTCTTGTTGACACGGACAATGTCAGCGAAATAGTGCTCACTGGCCACCAGCCACGCCCCCACACATGGGGTCACGCCGGCCAATCACAAAGCTTTGGTGCGTTCAAGTGCATTATTCTGGCACGGGAAGATTATGTTATAGGACATTAACGATACAACTGAATATTGTTGTTCTATTTTTAGACACATCTCGCGATCGACTGGGAATCTCCCCGCGATCGACCGGTCGATCGCGATCGACTGGTTGGGCACCCCTGCTTTAGTGTTTACTTCCTGTCTGTCTTCTTCTGCTGTTCCCTTTAGTGTTTACTTTCCTGTCTGTCTTCTTCTGCTGTTCCCTTTAGTGTTTATTTCCTGTCTGTCTTCTTCTGCTGTTCCCTTTAATGTTTATTTCCTGTCTGTCTTCGTCTGTTGATTTCTTTGTCTTTTAACCTCTCCTTCACATCTTATTTTCTTCACTGGAGACCGTTTAATCTTCATGAATCCAAACTTGTCATCGTCTACAGAAATATAAAAATGAATGATAACAAGCAAGTACAAGTACCTCACAAGTGTACATCAGCAAAATAACCAACTGACATTATTTAGTTACCTTCCACCCCAGGTTATCAGTGTGTAAACAGAGACATGTTGCAATACTTTACACTTGCGGCTCTTTTCAGTGAACCTGATGCCACTGACCTTTTCTCAGCTGATGACGATAATGAATGTACGCTCTGGTCGATATTTGTGAAGGCAGATTTGTTCTAGAAAGACCCCGCAGGACCCAGAGACGGCCATTTATCGATAAGCAAGGCCAAAAACAAACACAGGTAAACAGCTGATGACGACAGCAGAGATGATACCAATCTGGCAATCAGATGCCTATCAGAACTACTTTTCATTGACCTGCAGAGATGGCAAAAGTACACACATCCTTTACTCAAGAAGAAGTTCAGATACTCGTGTTTAAAAATACTCTGGTGAAAGTAGAAGTACTGACTAAACTTCTTTACTCAAGTAAAAGTAAAGAGGCTTTGAAGTGTACTTCAGTAAAAAGTACCCATAGCTAGCAGCTGTTTTAAAGAGTACCTGACCTCCCTTTATATTAATAGAACAATAATGTCATTGTTAGCTAAGGAATGTTTCCATGCTGACCAACGGCAACATGACAACGTTTCCATTGGTCCCTCTTCTTTAGAGAAGACCAGGAAGTGATGGATACACGGATCGTGTTCAAACCAATAGGCACGCAGTGACTCTAAAGAATAATGACCACGCCACCAAACACACATTCAAACTTGAAATATACCCTTCATATTTCCCCTTACCCCTCTTTATACAAGGCTGTGAGGGAGAGCAACATCACAGCTGCCAAAACTTATAGTAACAAAACAAATACAATCCTATTAATGGATAGCTGTGATGTAGGCTGTTTTTTGTCTTAAAGCATTTTTAATTATCAACAATAATTTGATTGATTTTGCTAACATATAGCTTAACCTCATGTCTAGTGAGCGGCCCAGTCCTTCGTATATCTTTCTGTTTGTGGTCCTCAGAGAAAATCATTTGGACACCCCAGTATTATGTAATCCCTTTAAATGTAATCAGTTACTCCCCAGTTTCTCACTGAGAACGTTAACACCTCTCCAGGTATGTACACTATCTCTCATGCATCTGCTCTATCTTTGGACACCATCTAGTTCTCAGTAGCAGATACCAGTTGTTCTGAATGTGTGTTCAGTAATAACTAAACATAACGTTCCATCAACAGTCACTGTGATGAATATTCCTTTCCATTACAAGCTCACAAAGCTGTCATGTGTCAGCAGACCCTGAACTCACCAAACACAGGAGACATCGGAGGAGCAGAAGTAGTGCTCGGAGTAAGAATAAGGTATGTTATAGCGCATTTCCATTGCAGCGGCTAGCCCCGTTTTAACGTCCTTTAGCGTCCAGGCGAGGACAGTTTTTGGTGGCCTTTCCATATAGCGTAGTACCGGCTAGTGTATATTTCCCACAGTTTTTTCCGGCCCCATAAAATCGTGATTCTATGGCCAGGGACAACAAAGCTGAGTATGCTAAACTAGAGAGGGAATCGCTAGCAAGGGTGGTACTACATGCATACATATAGTATCTTATATCATCTTCCTATTATACACACATGCATTTCCAAACATTTGGACTACCTATGTTTTAAATGTATTATCTTTTCAATTTACACACGGCATCTATTGCACGCCTGTCCGTCCTGGGAGAGGGATCCCTCCTCTGCTGCTCTCCCTGAGGTTTCTCCCATGTTCCCTTTAAACTGGGTTTTCTCTGGAAGTTTTTCCTTGTACGATGTGAGGGTCTAAGGACAGAGGGTCTAAGGACAGAGGTTCTGAGGACAGAGGGTCTAAGGACAGAGGGTCTGAGGATAGAGGGTGTCGTATTGTCATTCTGATATTTATGGTTGAATTCCCCCATCCAATCTCTTCACATTGGTCAAAACTTCTTCCTCTGCTGATGAGTCCGAACTCAAATACTCCGCCATGTTTCCGTGTGTTGACAAAGTGAACGCATGGATGACGTCACGACCATCACGTGACTACTGAAAATGGCAAAAATGGAGGCGGCCAGACGGAATATACAGGTTTTGATAAAAAAGAGCGATAAAATCATTATTTACCGGGGAATATCGCAGATTTCTTCAGGGTATGGTTTAAACATAATGTTTCACTAAATACTGAAGTTTTGATTAATTATCTAATGAGTGGATCATTCCTTTAAGCAGAACAATTCATCTAAAGAGTTAATTTGGCCCAGGAGGTTCAATCATGGTTAGCATGCTGCTTAGTTAGTTATAATGATTGATGAGTCTTTTTGAAACTGTGTGAAGGCCTCTTTGTTTCTAGACCCAAACAAATTACAATAACGAGATCAGTTGACCAAGTTTATTGCTTTTAATGCGTGTTCAAAGTTTCCAACAATGTGTCGTCACGAAACCACACAAGCTTAGGCGTCTGCCAAAGTGAACGTCTTGACATCGAGATGACCAAATATAAATGTGACCTGCTGAGAGCTCTAAACCAAAGTATGAAACAGTAACTTCTTGTTGCCACTAGCTACTGTATGGTTATGTTTGAAAATGGTCCTATACTGTAGATGTCTTCAGGACGGGACCCTCATCAACAAGTTTGTTTGTTCATCGAAGGATCGAAATGTTCCGCCCTTCGTCATTCCGCCATAGCCAAGCCGTTCAACGCAGACACACAACTTTCGATATGAAGCTTCCTCCATGTCTTCAGGCTTCTCTCTGACCAAATTTCAGAGAGATCTGAATAATCTTCTAGTAGGAGGACGTTAAAGTACAAAACGTGTTGCTTCCTGTTGACAGTAGATGGCGTCTTGACAATGAGTGAATATTGGCTTGTCGATGTTTAGGCCTGGACTCTTATTATCTGAAAGACATTTTGAGAACATTGGAGAACATTGGAGAAAATTGGAGAATGTGTATCGAGTTGATGTAGACTGAAGCTTTTAGTAACGTTTGATCCTCCAGGTCTTAAGATTTTTAATTGCAAAAAATTGTCAAAAATGTCACGGAAAATTCAAAATGGTCGACCTCCTGTTGGGTTTACAATGTGCCTCCACGTGCTTTTTTATGCATGCCATCATGCTTCATATACCTCAAATGTTTAGGTGAACATTGAGCGATTTGGCAACTTTGTAGGGGGCGCTTATCAGCTTTTTGCTGACACCTAAAAAATATACTTATGGTAAATGTTTAGGCCCCCAAAACACTTATCATCGGGGGAATATAATTTATCCTTTTCTCCGATTGTGTTGGTATTCGGGCCCTAAATAGGCCAAACCACTGTTTATTCACTATGGATCTATTACTGCTACTACTACTACTACTACTACGACTACTACTACTACTACTACTACTACTACTACTAATACTACTACTACTACTACTACTACTACTACTACTACTACTACTACTACTACTACTACTACTACTACTACTACTGCTACTACTACTAACCATTACTACTACTAACCATTACTACTACTAACCATACTACTACTACTACTCAGGGCCGCCCTCGGCATAGGCAGTATAGGCGAATGCTAAGGGCGTCAACCCATAGGGGGCGCCGAAAATTGAAAAAAAAAGAGTTAGAAATAAAAAAAAACAACATTTTTTTTAATTTCATAACAACACAATTTCCCGATTTTGGATCAACAAAGTACATCTCATTATCTTATACTAACAGAACTACGCCTATATTGCGCACAGCACCCATAAACTATGGCACACCCCCCCCCAAATCAAGTTGAACCGCCCCAGTCCCAGTAAAAACCAAAGGTTTATGTGAAATTGTTCTTTTTTTGAAATAATGGTTTTAGTGTGCAATTATAGGTTTTAATTTTGTATTTGTGTTCATTTCAAAATAAATCAAACTCCCAAAAAACGTACACAGCTTCTGTGTGCTTTTATTAACATTGGAATTTACTGTGTAAGCGGCCGCGAGGGGGAGAGCTTTAGAGAGCTCTCTCCTGAAAGACTGAGAGGCTCGGATAACCTCAGCTCAGTGAGGTAAAGGCACACCTTTATATGATCATTATAGTTATAAAAAAATAAGAGAACAGGTGAAAAACAGGTATAAAATACTGACAGTACAAAAAAGTTGTTATTAATAAACAAGAATACAGTTTGAAAGGGGAGTGATTTGTAAAATATCCATAAAGAAAAAGAAAATCTGTTTACAGTTCTGTTTCATCTGGGTGTTGAGATATGTATCCATAGATCTCCTAATGTTGCTCTCAAAGTGCACCAGATTGATGCTTTTAACTTCAATATAAAAAAAAAGTCTTCCCGGGGGTGCATGCTCCCGGACCCCCCCTAGAGGAGGTGAGATCCCCCCCACTTAAATCATGTTCAAATGGATAGGAAACTAAATACAGTTGCACACATCTTGTGTCAATATCTTTGTTTTTGTGGTCATGCCACAACCATGCACGTGCGAACCATAGTGAGTGTCTGCATTTCCGG
Organism: Champsocephalus esox; assembly: GCA_036324585.1. Lineage (NCBI taxonomy): Eukaryota > Metazoa > Chordata > Actinopteri > Perciformes > Channichthyidae > Champsocephalus > Champsocephalus esox. The sequence continues at coordinate 42,926,673 of CM070495.1, forward strand.
GGGGGGGGCGGCCCAAGTTAAAATCTTGCCTAGGGCGGCAAATTGGTCAGGGCCGGCCCTGCTACTACTACTACTACTACTACTACTACTACTACTACTACTACTACTACTACTACTACTACTACTACTACTACTACTACTAATATTACTACTATTACCACTACTACTACTACTACTACTATACGAATACCCATAATCATGATGATGATGATGATGATGATGATAACATAAGACATGCGTAATACACAGATATGATATCTGCTGACCATAATTATTCGAAGTCATTCCAATATGAGAAAGCATTTACATAATGAAGTGTGCGGTGTTGAGCTTTGAGCACAGTTTCCTTTAATGAAGTCTGATGAGAGGAACATCAAAGCGTCAGAGGTGATGCTCTGGGATCTGATTACTGTCTCTGGACTGAGATATAGAGTTTCACTGAAGCTAGTTCAGACTCTGTAGGCACACAGGGTATCATGTTCACTGCGGCTAAATGGAAGTAGAGACAAATGGAAAAATAATTTACATTTGATGTCGGAAACAACCTCTTCAAGCGAGTCCAGTTCCTCATTACATGGAGAAAGTGGAACACAGGGATCTGATTCTTTAAGGAGAGAACACAGCGTCTTTTCATTTCTGATCACATCTCGTCATAATAATAATAATATATTTAATTTATATAGCGCTTCTCCTCTTTCAAGACAAATATCGAAGTGCTTCACAACAAGGGATACTGATACACTTTGAGAGATTAAACAGATAATTGTAATAATAAGAGAGTACATAGAGTACAAAAATAAAAGTCGGAGATAGCGATAAAAATGGCAGTACTCCAGGTGAACCATGCTCAAAGTTTATTGGAAACACGTAAACACATTAACAGATGGATGATGGTTTTATTTTTCATCGAACAAGAAATCAATACATCAGAAAAAACAAAGCTACATCATTGTTGCACATACAAACTTAAATATAATATTTTTTATATTTATAAAAGAAATAAGGGATATATTCCTGCATGTAACATCATTTACAATAATTTTGTGTATAACAAGTTATTTAGCAATGTGATGCTGTAAATCAAAAAATGAGACATTATGTAAGGCTGAAACTTTAATTATTATAATTTTGAATGTTATTTTTTTTACTAGTCTGAATGATTACATGCTGAAAATCCCCAAATGTCACTTTTTACTAGTAGTAGTAGTGTGTTGGTCAGAAATTGTGCCACTTTTTTTTAAATAATAAAATAAACATTTGATTTTTATGCCAATAATATTAATGTAATACTGGTCAAGGCACGTTTCTGACCTCCCTGCAGTGGGTGTTGATAGGGAACCAGGGCTTTGATTTGACTCAACACAGGACTTTGTTTTATTTCCCACAATGCCCTATGTTCCCTCCTAACCCAGTTACTGTGATGCTCACCAGTGCTGGAAACTCTGAAAAAAAGAAAGAAGTGAATTTACTATTATTATTATTATTATCCTGTGTACACAATATTTCACAGATGAAGTCCCACCACTACCCTCCAGCTCTTAATATATCAGTTCATCATATGTGCGTCAATTGTTAATTTCACAAAAGCAAACTGTGAGAACTCGAGAAGAGTTTGTCTTCATTCCCAGCTGAGAAAATAACCAAACCAAACCAATTTGCTTTTTAAAATTTAAATATTCCCAAGCCTGGTTGGTATAGAAGGCTTTTGAAAAGAGTCCAGAAACAAACATTATTTAATGGGTTTATTATTTATTACAGGGACAATGGGAACAGTTACTCTCCAATTTGTTGACCTCGTAGAGAGGATGACGCAAATGAGTTTAAACTGGGACACAATTCAAATTAGAATTAAAACTGCCCGAATACATGTTATTTTTTAGGGGCAAAACCTTGTAAAAAAAACATAGAATTCAATAATTGTTTTTTGTTTTCGTGAATTTAAGTTACTGTCCTTTGTTTCAGTAGTGTTTTTCATTTCTAGTAGTTGTTTTAGTAACTTTAAGTGACAATTTAACTAACAAACATAGACAGTATTTGTTTTTATAAGGTCATGAACAGTTTAATCTCCACTGTACATCCGGGTCTCTGATTTGATTTAGTTCCAATAAATCGTAATGTCAGGGAGTAATTCTGTATACATGTTTACCTTTGCCCCTGACACAAATACCCAGCCTTGAGCAGCCGTTATCTCCCTTAAGGAGTGGCTGCCCTAGCATGTTGTTGTTGTTACCAGTTTGTGACCGGGCAGCTCTCGGTCAGAGATAGTTATTGTTGTGGAACACATCCTTCTCGGGGTGTAGATGACCCCGAGCCATAAGCGACAACAAATGTGATTCAGTGTCCTCAGCTGTTTCGCCTATCTATTGAAGAATGTTGATTATTACACTCTGAACTGGTTAAAACCTGGAGCTACAGGAGGGTGCTTCAGAATTGATTGTTGCATCTCAACCGTGTGGTCAACCCGTGGCCCGTGACATGTCTTGTTTGCCATCAAAGCTCCAGCTCTCCTGGTGTCACTTTGAGGCCTCACTCCCATTGCTTCAGAAGTTTCCCCCACACGTAATATTGTAAACTTTTTTTGGGGGGGGGGTCCCTGGTCAGTGTTACAGGGGCACTGGCCCCTATTGCCCCCCCTAGAGCCGCCCCTGACTGGATGCTGAAGGACCTTATTATATTCCATTGCGACCAGGCTGAACTGGTACCACTTCTTTATTGGTGGATGAAATGGTTCACATCTGTGCTCATTATGTCACCAGCCGGTCCACAAAACTGTTGCTTTATTTCTGAGTGTATAAACTCGCTGCCAAGTTCCCAGGCCCAGTGGACCAGGAACATTTGGCACAGGGCTTGTTGTGGCCGGGATGTAAAGTGACAGTGAGTGGAAGCAGGAACGGGACAATGGACCTTTATTCTTGGGACCATTTGTTTCTCTCTGCCTCCCTGAGATAGTGGTTCAGTTTACAAAGCGAGAACCCCATTCTGTCCTATCAGCACGGCACAGAGGGCCTTAATGAGGCTCATGGCAGGTGTAGTAAATGTGTCTGTTGATTGTGTTTGTATAGGATATGCAAATGTCTCCATACTCTTATATATATATTTGTATTTTTGTATTCGGGATTGTGGGAAACGGTATTTCGATCGCTCCGTCTCGACACACTAACTGAAAGATTGACAATAAAGTTGACTTTGACGAGTGCTTTTTGAATTCATTTCGTAGCATGTCAGGATGCAGAGATGAGCTACGTCAGCGAAGCTTCATTCTGTTGTGTTCAAAACTGGGTTTACAACTTTCGATGTAAATGTGACAGAAGGATGTCAGGTACTTAAAAAAGTAGAGCGAGCAGCCAAGGGAAGTTCCTCAGTGAAGAAGCCATTCGTTAACTAGATCTATGAGTACACTTTAAATGAATTCTACTTCCTGTTTGTATTCATGCATTTCACTCGCTGAATCAAAACTCTGACATGCCAGGCTTACATCAAGGTAATTGGAACCAGCCTTAAATATCTGTACCGCGTTTTACGATGATCAATCCAATGGTTGTTGAGACATTTCAGTTGAACCCTGAAATGTCCCCATCACGTGGCTTTAGAGGAAAAGTCGGGCATCAATCTTCACGACATCTAACCTACACACATTTTAAATCACTCACCCCTTATGTTGACTATGTCTGATATCATGACAAAACTAAAATTAGCCTGTATGTCATTTATGTAATAAGTTCCAGTGTTAGTGGGGGTCTCGGAAAAGAGTCCAAAAAGGGTGGTCTGCAAACTCGAGAACTTTTATGAGCATTAAGAAGAATTTCTGTAGTAAGTTGACCGATTATTTATTTTTTTAGTTTTAGGATTGTTCTACGTCGACACTGTGAATGTATTCTGCTA
>CM070495.1:42935554-42963054 GCA_036324585.1 Champsocephalus esox
AAGAAGACAGGAAGTAAACACTAAAGGGAACAGCAGAAGAAGACAGACAGGAAGTAAACACTAAAGGGAACAGCAGAAGAAGACAGACATGAAGTAAACCCTAAAGGGAACAGCAGAAGAAGACAGACAGAAGTAAACACTAAAGGGAACAGCAGAAGAAGACAGACAGGAAGTAAACACTAACGGGAACAGCAGAAGAAGACAGACAGGAAAGTAAACACTAAAGGGAACAGCAAAAGAAGACAGACAGGAAGTAAACACTAAACGGGAACAGCAGAAGAAGACAGACAGGAAGTAAACACTAAAGGGAACAGCAGAAGAAGACAGACAGGAAGTAAACACTAAAGGGAACAGCAGAAGAAGACAGACAGGAAGTAAACACTAAAGGGAACAGCAGAAGAAGACAGACATGAAGTAAACCCTAAAGGGAACAGCAGAAGAAGACAGACAGGAAGTAAATACCAAAGGGAACATCAGAAGAAGACAGACAGGAAGTAAACACTAAAGGGAACAGCAGAAGAAGACAGACAGGAAGTAAACACCAATTTCCCCAAATCTGTGTTGGAAAATGTAAGGCGGGGCCTCTCATATGACGCACACCTGCACACTTGCTAGCCAGCTCCACTCAAGGTTCAAGGTTCTTTATTAGTCATACAACCAGAGCTACAAAGTAGTTATGTAGATGAAAATCTTAGGTCACAGGCTTCTCCAACAGTGCAACACGATATTACAGGAAAACAGAAAAATAAAGTCAATATTAAATAGTAATGCAAAAAGAAAGGAATAGTTTAAAAAAAAGTGAAATAGTGAAATAAGAGTCTATATGCAAGCTATTTGAATGATATACTCTTTGTTTTCCGAATGCCAGGAAGTATTCTTGCCTCGCTTCTGAAGCAAGTGACTCGGAAGACATGTGCTACCAAGCAAGCGTACTCTACATTGACAAACACCCTGGAAGTAAAGACAGGAAGTAAACACTAACGGAACAGCAGAAGAAGACAGACAGGAAGTAAACACTAAAGGGAACAGCAGAAGAAGACAGACATGAAGTAAACACTAAAGGGAACAGCAGAAATAAGACAGACATGAAGTAAACACTGAAGGGAACAGCAGAATAAGACAGACAGGAAGTAAACACTAAAGGGAACAGCAGAAGAAGACAGACAGGAAGTAAACACTAAAGGGAACAGCAGAATAAGACAGACAGGAAGTAAACACTAAAGGGAACAGTAGAAGAGGACAGACAGGAAGTAAACACTAAAGGGAACAGCAAAGAAGACAGACAGGAAGTAAACACTAAAGGGAACAGCAGAATAAGACAGACAGGAAGTAAACACTAAAGGGAACAGCAGAAGAAGACAGACAGGAAGTAAACACTAAAGGGAACAGCAGAAGAAGACAGACAGGAAGTAAACACTAAAGGGAACAGCAGAAGAAGGCAGACAGGAAGTAAACACTAAAGGGATCAGCAGAAGAAGACAGACAGGAAGTAAACACTAAAGGGAAAAGCAGAAGAAGACAGACAGGAAGTAAACACTAACGGGAACAGCAGAAGAAGACAGACAGGAAGTAAACACTAAAGGGACAGCAGAAGAAGACAGACAGGAAGTAAACACTAAAGGGAAAAGCAGAAGAAGACAGACAGGAAGTAAACACTAAAGGGAACAGCAGAAGAAGACAGACAGGAAGTAAACACTAAAGGGAACAGCAGAAGAAGACAGACATGAAGTAAACACTAAAGGGAACAGCAGAAGAGACAGACAGGAAGTAAACACTAAAGGGAACAGCAGAAGAAGACAGACATGAAGTAAACACTGAAAGGGAACAGCAGAAGAAGACAGACAGGAAGTAAACACTAAAGGGAACAGCAGAAGAAGACAGACAGGAAGTAAACACTAAACGGGAAACAGCAGAAGAAGACAGACAGGAAGTAAACACTAAAGGGAACAGCAGAAGAAGACAGACATGAAGTAAACACTAAAGGGAACAGCAGAAGAAGACAGACAGGAAGTAAACACTAAAGGGAACAGCAGAATAAGACAGACATGAAGTAAACACTAAAGGGAACAGCAGAAGAAGACAGACAGGAAGTAAACACTAAAGGGAACAGCAGAAGAAGACAGACAGGAAGTAAACACTAACGGGAACAGCAGAAGAAGACAGACAGGAAGTAAACACTAAACGGGAACAGCAGAAGAAGACAGACAGGAAGTAAACACTAAAGGGAACAGCAGAAGAAGACAGACAGGAAGTAAACACTAAAGGGAACAGCAGAAGAAGACAGACAGGAAGTAAACACTAAAGGGAACAGCAGAAGAAGACAGACAGGAAGTAAACACTAAAGGGAACAGCAGAAGAAGACAGACAGGAAGTAAACACTAAAGGGAACAGCAGAAGAAGACAGACAGGAAGTAAACACTAAAGGGAACAGCAGAATAAGACAGACAGGAAGTAAACACTGAAAGGGATCAGCAGAAGAAGACAGACAGGAAGTAAACACTCAAGTGAACAGCAGAAGAAGACAGACATGAAGTAAACACTAAATGGGAACAGCATAAGAAGACAGACAGGAAGTAAACACTAAAGGGAACAGCAGAAGAAGACAGACAGGAAGTAAACACTAACGGGAACAGCAGAAGAAGACAGACAGGAAGTAAACACTAAAGGGAACAGCAGAAGAAGACAGACAGGAAGTAAACACTAAAGGGAACAGCAGAAGAAGACAGACAGGAGGTAAACACTAAAGGGAACAGCAGAAGAAGACAGACAGGAAGTAAACACTAAAGGGAACAGCAGAAGAAGACAGACAGGAAGTAAACACTAAAGGGAACAGCAGAAGAAGACAGACAGGAAGTAAACACTAAAGGGAACAGCAGAAGAAGACAGACAGGAAGTAAACACTAAAGGGAACAGCAGAAGAAGACAGACAGGAAGTAAACACTAAAGGGATCAGCAGAAGAAGACAGACAGGAGGTAAACACTAAAGGGAACAGCAGAAGAAGACAGACAGGAAGTAAACACTAACGGGAACAGCAGAAGAAGACAGACAGGAAGTAAACACTAAAGGGAACAGCAGAAGAAGACAGACAGGAAGTAAACACTAAAGGGAACAGCAGAATAAGACAGACAGGAAGTAAACACTAAAGGGTACAGCAGAAGAAGACAGACAGGAAGTAAACACTAATGGGAACAGCAGAAGAAGACAGACATGAAGTAAACACTAAAGGGAACAGCAGAAGAAGACAGACAGGAAGTAAACACTAACGGGAAAATCAGAAGAAGACAGAGAGGAAGTAAACATTTAAGGGAATAGAAGAAGAAGACAGACAGGAAGTAAACACTAAAGGGAACAGCAGAAGAAGACAGACAGGAAGTAAACACTAAAGGGATCAGCAGAAGAAGACAGACAGGAAGTAAACACTAAAGGGAACAGCAGAAGAAGACAGACATGAAGTAAACACTAAAGGGAACAGCAGAAGAAGACAGACAGGAAGTAAACACTAAAGGGAACAGCAGAAGAAGACAGACAGGAAGTAAACACTAAAGGGAACAGCAGAAGAAGACAGACAGGAAGTAAACACTAAAGGGAACAGCAGAAGAAGACAGACAGGAAGTAAACACTAAAGGGAACAGCAGAAGAAGACAGACAGGAAGTAAACACTAAAGGGAACAGCAGAAGAAGACAGACAGGAAGTAAACACTAAAGGGAACAGCAGAAGAAGACAGACAGGAAGTAAACACTAAAGGGAACAGCAGAAGAAGACAGACAGGAAGTAAACACTAAAGGGAACAGCAGAAGAAGACAGACAGGAAGTAAACACTAAAAGGGAACAGCAGAAGAAGACAGACAGGAAGTAAACACTAAAGGGAACAGCAGAAGAAGACAGACAGGAAGTAAACACTAAAGGGAACAGCAGAAGAAGACAGACAGGAAGTAAACACTAAAGGGAACAGCAGAAGAAGACAGACAGGAAGTAAACACTAAAGGGAACAGCAGAATAAGACAGACAGGAAGTAAACACTAAAGGGATCAGCAGAAGAAGACAGACAGGAAGTAAACACTCAAAGTGAACAGCAGAAGAAGACAGACATGAAGTAAACACTAAATGGGAACAGCATAAGAAGACAGACAGGAAGTAACACTAAAGGGAACAGCAGAAGAAGACAGACAGGAAGTAAACACTAACGGGAACAGCAGAAGAAGACAGACAGGAAGTAAACACTAAAGGGAACATCAGAAGAAGACAGACAGGAAGTAAACACTAAAGGGAACAGCAGAAGAAGACAGACAGGAAGTAAACACTAAAGGGAACAGCAGAAGAAGACAGACAGGAAGTAAACACTAACGGGAACAGCAGAAGAAGACAGACAGGAAGTAAACACTAAAGGGAACAGCAGAAGAAGACAGACAGGAAGTAAACACTAAAGGGAACAGCAGAAGAAGACAGCCAGGAAGTAAACACTAAAGGGAACAGCAGAAGAAGACAGACAGGAAGTAAACACTAAAGGGAACAGCAGAAGAAGACAGACAGGAAGTAAACACTAAAGGGAACAGCAGAAGAAGACAGACAGGAAGTAAACACTAAAGGGAACAGCAGAAGAAGACAGACAGGAAGTAAACACTAAAGGGAACAGCAGAATAAGACAGACAGGAAGTAAACACTAAAGGGATCAGCAGAAGAAGACAGACAGGAAGTAAACACTAAAGGGAACAGCAGAAGAAGACAGACAGGAAGTAAACACTAACGGGAACAGCAGAAGAAGACAGACAGGAAGTAAACACTAAACGGGAACAGCAGAAGAAGACAGACAGGAAGTAAACACTAAAGGGAACAGCAGAATAAGACAGACAGGAAGTAAACACTAAAGGGTACAGCAGAAGAAGACAGACAGGAAGTAAACACTAATGGGAACAGCAGAAGAAGACAGACATGAAGTAAACACTAAAGGGAACAGCAGAAGAAGACAGACAGGAAGTAAACACTAACGGGAAAATCAGAAGAAGACAGAGAGGAAGTAAACATTTAAGGGAATAGAAGAAGAAGACAGACAGGAAGTAAACACTAAAGGGAACAGCAGAAGAAGACAGACATGAAGTAAACACTAAAGGGAACAGCAGAAGAAGACAGACATGAAGTAAACACTAAAGGGAACAGCAGAAGAAGACAGACATGAAGTAAACACTAAAGGGAAGAGCAGAAGAAGACAGACAGGAAGCAAACACTAAAGGGAAAAGCAGAAGAAGACAGACAGGAAGTAAACACTAAAGGGATCAGCAGAAGAAGACAGACAGGAAGTAAACACTAAAGGGAACAGCAGAAGAAGACAGACATGAAGTAAACACTAAAGGGAACAGCAGAAGAAGACATACATGAAGTAAACACTAAAGGGAACAGCAGAAGAAGACAGACAGGAAGTAAACACTAAAGGGAACAGCAGAAGAAGACAGACAGGAAGTAAACACTAACGGGAACAGCAGAAGAAGACAGACAGGAAGTAAACACTAACGGGAACAGCAGAAGAAGACAGACAGGAAGTAAACACTAAAGGGAACAGCAGGAGAAGACAGACAGGAAGTAAACACTAACGGGAAAAGCAGAAGAAGACAGACAGGAAGTAAACACTAACGGGAAAAGCAGAAGAAGACAGACAGGAAGTAAACACTAAAGGGAACAGCAGAAGAAGACAGACAGGAAGTAAACACTAAAGGGAACAGCAGGAGAAGACAGACAGGAAGTAAACACTAAAGGGAACAGCAGAAGAAGACAGACATGAAGTAAACACTAAAGGGAACAGCAGGAGAAGACAGACAGGAGGTGAACACTAAAGGGAACAGCAGAAGAAGACAGACATGAAGTAAACACTACAGGGAACAGCAGAAGAAGACAGACAGGAAGTAAACACTAAAGGGAACAGCAGCAGAAGAAGACAGACATGAAGTAAACACCAAAGGGAACAGTAGAAGAAGACAGGAAGTAAACACTAAAGGGAACAGCAGAAGAAGATAGACAGGAAGTAAACACTAAAGGGGACAGCAGAAGAAGACAGACAGGAAGTAAACACTAATGGGAACAGCAGAAGAAGACAGGAAGTAAACACTAAAGGGAACAGCAGCAGAAGAAGACAGACAGGAAGTAAACACTAACGGGAACAGCAGAAGAAGACAGACAGGAAGTAAACACTAACGGGAACAGCAGAAGAAGACAGACAGGAAGTTAACGACAAAAGGAACAGTAGAAGAAGACAGGAAGTAAACACTAAATGGAACAACAGAAGAAGACAGACAGGAAGTTAACACTAAAGGGAACATGGTGGAGCTCCGTTAATATTTGTTTAACTTTAAACAGATTTTGGACATTTTCAGACATTTTTATTTTAATTTTTTGATAGTCGGATGAGGTTATTGATTACATTGATTGTTTTTACAGGTAACCAGTAATTGTGTTACATCTTCAAACGAACCCCTCTAGCCCTGGTGATCGATCATGGTCATACTAAGAGAATGTATGAAATCATCTCTCTATAAAAGCAGATATAATGAAGTCATCATATCTCACTCCTCCTCACCACATCCCTCCTCCATCAGGCCTGACATCCGTATATTTATCAGTGCCACGTCTATATATTTAAACGTCTCTGCAGATTAATCTGTCAACGAGGAGAGAGGAGCTCTTTTTCCTATACGAGTTCATTCCAGGTCTTGAAGCATTATGTAAATGATGTTTGTGTTTTTCTGTCTGTGAGCCAGCCTGACTCTCCGGGGGAAACTACAGGTCGGAGCAGAGAGGGAAACAGATAGAGTTAGAGAAAGAGAGAGTGAGGAAGTGCTTTGATCACACTCTGTTTTAATGGGAAACAAATTGCATGGGCGAGTGGAATGAGTGGGAAACATAACACAGACTGAAATATGCCTCGGTTACGGTGCTCATAGGATTTGGTGCGGTACTTCTATTCAATTTTGAGGTACTTGTACTCAGAGCCGGCCCGACCCATTAAGCGACATAAGTGGCCGCTTAGGGCCCCGCAGCCACTAAGGGCCCCCTAGCAAAAAAATAAATACAAATATTTGTTTTATCTCAGTACACACCGTCGCCGTGATAAGTATGTTTAATTAATTGTGTTAATATGCCTAGATTGCCTACTATCAAAGTAATGTATTATATTATTGAGTCAATAATATAATACATTAACAGTGCTTTCCCTGAACCTCATCATGAAACTAGAGAGGACGGCAGGAATGTAATTTCCCGTGTTCAGTGAATGCAACAGAGGCAAGACTCCAGGGGGGTATACTATGAAGCAGGATTTTCACTTAGCGGCTAAATTCAGGGGAAACTCCGGCTTTCCGGTCCTACGAAGCTGGTTCTCTTTTTAGCAGGCTAGATCTCCATGGTAATATATGCTTAGCGGCTAACCTGGTCGGGACCAGGTTAGGTTGCAGGCTAAGAGCTCAACTCAGTGAAAGCACTGCCTGCTGACCAATCAGAGCTCAGTGTGCGGAGTTTAAAGCGATCAAGTCATATTACAGGAGAAAGGAAATACAGAAAAACTGCCGTCGCAGGAAAGACGGCCGGCAAAAATCACCGACTGTGTGAACGTGAACATGAATAGAATATCACCTCCATCTTCAGAGCAATCTGACTATTATAACATTAGCGTAAGAAAGCTGACTTAAATATCGGCCACAACATAAGTAACCGGATCAGAGTACATTAAGTACAGTCCGCGGCACATCAGTTCATAATGTAATCACATATCACATATCTCCTGATCTGAGTCAGCTGAGCCGTATCTGGCCGTGCAACACTCACAGCGTCACAGACTGGAGGCAGAAGTATTATTTTAAGCAACACATTAAGTTGACGAAACACTCGAGACAAATGTAATTAAAGTCAGATCGTGTGTTAGACGGGGCAGTGATATAATAAACCTGTTAATGTACGCATTCAAACACTTGTTCTGCTCCCAGCTGTATTCACCTTGCAGGTGCAGCTCTGAGGCTTTGATCCTGATCAAGTGTTTAAGTCATGGATGTTTAAAGTTTAACTTCTTCATATGTCTAATATTATAGTTGACTTTTCATTCAGGAAGTATGACGCTGCGCTGTCAGTGCGCTTCTCCATGTTTGTGATTGGTCGAATGCTCCAGATACCACCCCTCTCATGTGAACGCGCACCTAACTAGATAGGACACGGCTGGCTTGAGCGATCCACTTGATAACCAGCGTCGTAGTACAGTTTAGCGAGAGCGCATATGTTTTGGATCAGGCCAACCGGCTAACTCAAACATATCCAGGTTAGGTTGAACCAGCTTCGTAGTACAGGCCCCAGATCAACCAGAGAGTTGAAAGGAAATAAACATCCGTCTTATTGGCTGACAGGTACCTATCCTTTGAGCTGTGACAATGTTTAAAATAAACTGTCAGTCGGACTCAGAGTTTTTGAAGATGGACACACGAAAATTATGTCCATCTTAAAAAAGACGACAATTCTCAAGTGGTGGCTCACACAACAACCCCAGAGCCACCACTTGAGCCAGGTGAACAAGGTATGTAAATGTCAGTAAACTTCCAAGTTATGCAAACGTGTAAGCAAAGCATAAATTACAGCTACGTTGACGTTAATTTGAATCGCGGGGGTAAGCTAAACCGTTAGCAAGTAGCTATAGCTAGCCAGATATATTAAATAAACACTTCATACAATCTATATGTTGTGTTTTTTAGCGTTACCTGGTGATTTCAAAGAAAGCTCTCTTGAAAATGTTGACTTACTGTTCGACATGAAGCTAGAAGCTACCTTACGTACACAGTTGATCCGGAGTCCTGTCAGTTAAAGTGTTTCATAGTTAGCTCAGCTAAGCACCAACCGAGCACTGAAATATATGGATGTTATGTGACAGTATTTCTGAGAAAGAGTCAGCTGAAATGGTGGCATAGTTGCCACTGCTTTACGTGTCGACAGCATGTTTGAACGTATTTGCAGCAGTACATGTGGCTTTTTGGCCACTGACGTTGCCATAACAACACCTGAATTTAAATGTGCAACCTCTTTTTGTGACAGATTTTTGCATGCAATTATAATTCTTCTGAATGATATTCCTAGTGACAGCTAGTTTCTATGTGAACATTAGGAGATGGACAGCCAGAGAGAATACATGAAAAACAGTTATGAAATACTATATGACAAAACAAGAATACAGTTTGAACGGGGAGTGATTTGTAAAACATCCCCCGGACCCCCCTAGAGGAGGTTAGGTCCACGGTGTTTACATGCTTATTTATACAATATCTGTGCTAATGCTAACTTTATGACAAAAGTTGGTTCCGTGCTGTGTGTAGGGAGAACGCGCTAGAGTGAGGGGGGCCCCCAAGCCAAAGCTCGCTTAGGGCCCCCAAAAGTCTAGGGCCCGCCCTGCTTGTATTTCACTTGAGTATTTCAGTAGTAGTACTGATGCCACTTCAATCTCATTAGTATTCATAAAAGTGACAGGTCGCCCCGCCCCTTTTTTACCGGAAGCCCCGCCCCCATAAAAATTAATAAAACATTAATAAAAAATTAATTAAACTAATTAAACCACTTCCTGCGGATGTCCCGATTCCGGTTTACAAAATTAAATTAGAAAAATGAGAAAAATAAAATGCCGTTGTTTCAATCAATTAATATGTATAGGATATATGTCCTGCCTCCTAACCACTTCCTGTGTGGTTAATCCTGTATATAGTATTGAATGTAACTTGCAAATAACATGAGATTAATTAAAGCATCTAAAAACAAACATATATATTTTTAAACCTCTCTGTTTTTGCTAGCATGACACAATGGTAAAAACATATGGTGGAGAAGGGGGGGACACACACACACACACACATACACACACACACACACACACACACATTCCCTAGCCCCTCACCCCCCAGAGCCCCGTTGTTAAATATTTTTCAAGTGAGAGAGAATGGCCAAGAGACGTCTGGATATGGATCTAATCAGCGAGACACCGGTAGCAACTTACAACCATCCGTTGAGTGCTCCAATCAAGAAACGAATGAAGTTTGTATGCCGGGTTCAGACGCCTACAGCCGAAGAACTTCACGAAGAATGGACTCTAAAAAATGGCGATGTTTGGGGTTATATATTCAGCTATATGGCTAATGAACTACATTTCTACAGTCTGAAGAATGGAGAAACGTATGGACCTCGTAGTGTTAAAGCGACACTGACCTCAACAGATTGGGCTGTGTTAACTCTGGTGTCTTCCCGAGATCTACACGCAACCATAAAGAAGTCAGCCTTTTTGCGACATATGGTGGCCGAGGGAGGGGGAACACACACACACACACACACACACACACACACACACATTCCCCAGCCCCTCACCCCTTTAGAAGCTGTCTAAATAAAACAGCCAGGAAGATATGCTTCAGTCTCCTCTGTCTTGAAGGCATTCTTAAGCACATAAATGTAACATTAGGCTATGCATAAAATAACCAAACGATTATTACATTAACTAATTTGAACAGTAATTCACATCATCATCTCATAACAAAATAAGCTAAGGCAACTACTTGCATTCAGTGACTTGATTTTTAAATGAAAACCAGGGATATCTTTTTGTTTTGCGGTCCATATCTCATTAAAAATATCTAATGTTAGTAACTATTAAAGAAAAAATGGGGACAATTCTGTTTTAATGTAGTTTGACCATTGTAACTGCTGTGCAGACATACTGATAAATAGGGCTTCTAACTAATTACCTTAAATAAAATCACGAATTAATTAAACCAGTTCAATACGTATTATTCTTATTCTTATCATTCTTTATGAGCGCAGTAACGGTAAGGTATCTAATTACTTATGTATCTAATATTCCATCACATAATAACAGAGATGGGTCAAACTGAAGTAGAGACATGGCAGAAATCCTACAATGAAGTGGGAACAGTGAAGGGGAAGTCTCTTTGAAGAGGGTAAAAGTAGTTTAAAGATCTTAATGCCCCTTGATCATATCTTTTTTTATTTTTAAGACTTTTTTTACAGACACTCGGCAGATTTGTGTGTAATTCTCTCACAAAGGAACAGTAAGTCTCTTACTTTTTTTGATAGTGTTTTTTATGTATGACAACTTTACAACTGGTAGAAAGTTAAGTACTTTTTCTGAGCAGATTTTCTTTAAGACTGTGACTCTTAACAAACCAACCCCCCGAGAGACAGACATACTCACCCCCTTTTCAACGTTTTTTTTTGTAGGACTTCAAGATATGTTGCATGTCATGCATAAACACGGTGTCATCTTTTCTTGAAACTGATGTGCTGTCCGTTTTTACAAACAAGTTATGTTTTTATGCTTCTTCATCCTCTAAATGTTCCTCCTATTGTGAAGAAGGACCTCTTCACAATAACAATCAAGGTGGATCTGTGAAATGAAACACCTCTTCCCAAAGTGTGACTACCCTATTGAGGGCATGCGTCTAGGGCAGTAGGGTCTAAATCGAGGGGCCAGATATACTAACATGCAGAACGTACGGTATGTTTGAAAAAGACTAACCATATATCCAGTTCAAGCTGTCTTTAAGATGTGACATCGCTCTCTGACTATTTCCCATAAAATCGTGACAAACTATTACTTGTTCTTACATTTGAACTCTTGCTGCTTGGTTGAAAATGATAGATGAAAAATAACTTTTTTTAAAAGAGTCAAACCACAAATGGTTTTAAGATTTGTTACAAAATGTAGCAAATCATCTAAAACGAAGGACTGTTTTCAATTAAACAACCATTACACAATGAAAATGTGTTTTATTTTTTTTTGCTTTCATATATAGTGATAGTATTGTAAACGAAACATTTAAAGTGGTCCTGGAATCTTCATTTTTTCAGAAACATTCTGTAACATTACCGAAGAAATGATACTTACTCTTTTTTCTTGTGTTACCAAGATACTTTTAGATACAGTTTGGTGTCTGAAAACTGAAACTAGTTGAATATGAAGTACTTTATAAGGAATTCGGATTCTTTTAAAGGCAGATTTTGGCTTTTTTCTCTTGCCAAGATACTTTTAGACACGCTTTAAGGGTGCAAAAACTTTAGAACAGGGTAAAATATTCATTAATTTGTATTGAATTGAGTTTTCTTTTTTGATTTTCAACATACTATATGACTTTTACATATTTTCTGACGTACTATACTTTTTTGACTTTTTTTCTGTAGAATCTTGACAAAACTATTACAGTACTTGTTCTTAAATGATGACCTATTGCTGGAGATGAGATGAAAAAGCTACAACGCTTAAAGAACTTTTTTCTAAAAACTCTCAATTCTATAACTGACTACCACCATTCAACGCAATAAGCCCCACCCTCCGCTCAGCAAATCATCTAAAACGAAGGACTGTTTTCAATTAAACAACCATTACACAATGAAAATGTGTTTTATTTTTTTTTGCTTTCATATATAGTAATAATATTGTAAACGAAACATTTAAAGTGGTCCTGGAATCTTCATTTTTTTCAGAAAAATTCGGATTCTTTTAAAGGCAGATTTTGGCTTTTTTCTCTTGCCAGGATACTTTTAGACACACTTTGAGGGATGCAAAACCTTAAAACTAGAAAATGAAGTACAGTCTGATTAGATTTTTTTCTTAAAGACTGTTTCTCTAAAAGGTAAGTTTGTGATTTTAACAAATTTCCCTGACACTTGGCAGATTTGTGTGTAATTCTCTCACAAAGGAACTGTAAGATACACTTTGTATGTATGCAAAACTTTTTTTGAAAATAAAATACTTTGTCTGAATACATTTTCTTTAAAGGCACTTTTTTGAAATTATTTATTTATTATTTCAGTGGAACAATCCAGTGTTTGTTAACATTAACGCTTTCTTCTCTTTTTCTTGTGTTACTAAGATACTTTTAGACACACTTGTTCAGTTAAACAAGGGTTTTTTTTTCTGATAAACTTACATATTTTAGTTATTTTATGTTACCAAGATACTCTGAGATACACCCTGATGTACGCAACACTTAAAGGGTAAAATATTCATTAAATTGTATTGAATTGAGTTTTCTTTTTTTTTGATTTTCAACATACTATTTGTACACAATGACTTTTCCATATTTATGATAAACTATACTTTTGACTTTTTTTTCCGTAAAATCATGACAAACTATGACTTATTCTTAAATTTCACCTATTGCTGGAGATGAGATGAAAAAGCTACAACGCTTAAAGAACTTCTAAAAACTCTCAAATCTATAATTGACTCCTCCATTCAACGCAATGAGCACCACCCTCCACTCAGCAAATCATCTAAAACGAAGGACCTCACTAAGACGATCGTTGTAAACTAGCCATGGAGCAGAGAAAAGCCAAGACTCCCCCCGCGAGTTGCAGTCAGGAACAGAGTCCACCAGCAACACCACCATGTGGGAAACCCGAATCTTGCAGTACTACTGCTGCTGATGCTACTCCTCGGGTCAAGAAGTCTCAGTTTAGGGACACAGTGAAATCGGAGTTGTTTCATATTCTGGAGATGGTGATGTATCGGTACAGAAAAGAAATCTGCAAAGAATGCCGACGCAGTAACCCCGACCAGAGGCAACACGAATGTCGGAATGACATGCCCGATTTCTTCTTCAGAAACAATTACAAAGCGTTAATGAAAAGACTTTGGCTCGCCGACTTCGTTGCAGTGATTGACCAGAGTCTTATTGAAAAAGGCATTTGCGAGGATAAACTGAAGATAGGACGCGCTTCGGAAGCCTTTCTGCACAAGCTTGTAAAATGCAGATGCCTCAAGGAGAGACTTGAAATATCCATACAGAGTTGGATGGAGAAGAAGAAGAAGAAGACTAACAAACAGCAGTCGGATGGAGAAGAAGCCAGAGACTTGTTCAATGCAGTGACTTTTTTTCTTTAAGTAAAATAAAAATGGGAAACTACTCTGCAAAACGCTCTGTATATATTGATCATAATGTAGTCCTTACCCGTTTAATAAATGTGATGATGGGGACGATTGAAAACAGAACGAGTAGTGACCCCTGTGTAAGCAGAATGGCTGAAGTTTGTAAACTGAAAGACATTTTGGATATCGTTCGTTCTGGCAGTACTAGTCCGGGTCATTGGGAAACCATTGTAAACGAAACATTTAAAGTGGTCCTGGAATCTTCATTTTCCGAAACATTCTGTAACATTATCTCAGAAATGAAACAAACATCAAAAGTGTATCATGTGCTCTCATTGTATGCTCTGTTTGTAGATGTAATGCATCTCTGCGTCGAAAACAGCATACACGTGAATATTTTGACTGAAGTGAAAAACCTCCATCACGATATCTCCAGTAATATGGGGAATGCTAAGCTGGAGACTGTCCTGGGGATGCTACAATCAGTATAACTATTGATTTTGTGTGTGAAAAAATAAAAAAAGTGTTTTTTACATCTAAAAACTGTTGTCATCATTATAGCAAGGGAGCGTGTCTGATACATGTGTATTACAGTCCTTCTTGTTGTTGTGTTTTCAGTGTTTTTTGTGTATCTGTACACACAAGGCACACTTCATTATCTACTTTTCAGCTTTTTTAAAAAGAAAAGTGCATCTTTCAGTAACTTTACCAGAGAATTTAAGCACACATCTGCCAAGTGTCAGGGAAATTTGTTAAAATCACAAACTTACCTTTTAGAGAAACAGTCTTTAAGAAAAAAATCTAATCAGACTGTACTTCATTTTCTAGTTTTAAGGTTTTGCATCCCTCAAAGTGTGTCTAAAAGTATCCTGGCAAGAGAAAAAAGCCAAAATCTGCCTTTAAAAGAATCCGAATTTTTCTGAAAAAATGAAGATTCCAGGACCACTTTAAATGTTTCGTTTACAATATTATTACTATATATGAAAGCAAAAAAAAATAAAACACATTTTCATTGTGTAATGGTTGTTTAATTGAAAACAGTCCTTCGTTTTAGATGATTTGCTGAGCGGAGGGTGGGGCTTACTGCGTTGAATGGTGGTAGTCAGTTATAGAATTGAGAGTTTTTAGAAAAAAGTTCTTTAAGCGTTGTAGCTTTTTCATCTCATCTCCAGCAATAGGTGACATTTAAGAACAAGTACTGTAATAGTTTTGTCAAGATTCTACAGAAAAAAAGTCAAAAAAGTATAGTACGTCAGAAAATATGTAAAAGTCATAAAGTATGTTGAAAATCAAAAAAGAAAACTCAATTCAATACAAATTAATGAATATTTTACCCTGTTCTAAAGTTTTTGCACCCTTAAAGCGTGTCTAAAAGTATCTTGGCAAGAAAAAAAAGCCAAAATCTGCCTTTAAAAGAATCCGAATTCCTTATAAAGTACTTCATATTCAACTAGTTTCAGTTTATCAGACACCAAACTGTATCTAAAAGTATCTTGGTAACACAAGAAAAAAGAGTAAGTATCATTTCTTCGGTAATGTTACAGAATGTTTCTGAAAAAATGAAGATTCCAGGACCACTTTAAATGTTTCGTTTACAATACTATCACTATATATGAAAGCAAAAAAATAAATAAAACACATTTTCATTGTGTAATGGTTGTTTAATTGAAAACAGTCCTTCGTTTTAGATGATTTGCTACATTTTGTAATAAATCTTAAAACATTTGTGGTTTGACTCTTTTAAAAAAAGTTATTTTTCATCTATCATTTTCAACCAAGCAGCAAGAGTTCAAATGTAAGAACAAGTAATAGTTTGTCACGATTTTATGGGAAATAGTCAGAGAGCGATGTCACATCTTAAAGACAGCTTGAACTGGATATATGGTTAGTCTTTTTCAAACATACCGTACGTTCTGCATGTTAGTATATCTGGCCCCTCGATTTAGACCCTACTGCCCTAGACGCATGCCCTCAATAGGGTAGTCACACTTTGGGAAGAGGTGTTTCATTTCACAGATTCACCTTGATTGTTATTGTGAAGAGGTCCTTCTTCACAATAGGAGGAACATTTAGAGGATGAAGAAGCATAAAAACATAACTTGTTTGTAAAAACGGACAGCACATCAGTTTCAAGAAAAGATGACACCGTGTTTATGCATGACATGCAACATATCTTGAAGTCCTACAAAAAAAAACGTTGAAAAGGGGGTGAGTATGTCTGTCTCTCGGGGGGTTGGTTTGTTAAGAGTCACAGTCTTAAAGAAAATATGCTCAGAAAAAGTACTTAACTTTCTACCAGTTGTAAAGTTGTCATACATAAAAAACACTATCAAAAAAAGTAAGAGACTTACTGTTCCTTTGTGAGAGAATTACACACAAATCTGCCGAGTGTCTGTAAAAAAAGTCTTAAAAATAAAAAAAGATATGATCAAGGGGCATTAAGATCTTTAAACTACTTTTACCCTCTTCAAAGAGACTTCCCCTTCACTGTTCCCACTTCATTGTAGGATTTCTGCCATGTCTCTACTTCAGTTTGACCATCTCTGTTATTATGTGATGGAATATTAGATACATAAGTAATTAGATACCTTTCCGTTACTGCGCTCATAAAGAATGATAAGAATAAGAATAATACGAGGGGCTAGGGAATGTGTGTGTGTGTGTGTGTGTGTGTGTGTGTGTGTATGTGTGTGTGTGTGTGTGTCCCCTTCTCCACCATATGTTTTTACCATTGTGTCCTGCTAGCAAAAACAGAGAGGTTTAAAAATATATTTGTTTTTTTTGAGATGCTTTAATTAATCTCATGTTATTTGCAAGTTACATTCAATACTATATACAGGATTAACCACACAGGAAGTGGTTAGGAGGCAGGACATATATCCTATACATATTAATTGATTGAAACAACGGCATTTTATTTTTCTCATTTTTCTAATTTAATTTTGTAAACCGGAATCGGGACATCCGCAGGAAGTGGTTTAATTCGTTTAATTAATTTTTTATTAATTTGTTATTAATTTTTGATTAATTTGTATGGGGGCGGGGCTTCCGGTAAAAAAGGGGCGGGGGGACCTGTCACTTTTATGAATACTAATGAGATTGAAGTGGCATCAGTAATACTACTTATTTCCATTTTGTGCGACTGTGTACTTCTACTCCTCTACAGTTCAGAGGTAAATGGTGTACTTTTACTCCCCTACATATATTTAATCCATTTAGTTACTTTACAGATGTGGATGAATGATGTGAAATCTAATCAAGTGTTAAATCAGACTTTAGTTCCACCGAGAGTAAATCCACCAGCTACCCTGCAGTCTACAAAGTACTTCAGACGAGCTGCACCTCCACCAGCTACCCTGCAGTCTACAAAGTACTTCAGACTAGCTGCACCTTCACCAGCTACCCTGCAGTCTATAAAGTACTTCAGACTAGCTGCACCTTTACCAGCTTTGAGAACACTTTCATGATCAATCATTATAAAACATATCATATATATTATTCTGAAATGGATCAATCTGCACAACGACTACTTTCACTGTCTTTCACTATATTTAGATGAGAATACTTTCTACTTTCACTTGAGGAACATTTTGAATGCAGGACTTTTACTGTACCAGAGTATTCCTACACTCTGGTACTTCTACTTTCACTCAAGGACAAGATCTGAGTACTTCTACTTTTACTCAAGTACCAGATCTGAGTACTTCTACTTTTACTCAAGTACAAGATCTGAGTACTTCTACTTTTACTCAAGTACAAGATCTGAGTACTTCTACTTTTACTCAAGCCTGATATAGGCTTAGTTTGTCGGGGGACATCTTACTTCTTCCTTCTCTCTGCCTATAGCTGTGTACTCTCATGTTCCCATTAACCCAGCTTCCCCAAATTTCTTTCTTTTTGGTGTCTATATACGCCGGGATCCGGAGTCATGGATGATCCTGCGGCCCTGTGTCCTGGATCGCGAGCCCTGGATCGCGAGTCGTGGCTGTGGTCCTGGATCATCGGTCCTGGATGGATATCCTCGTGGATTCATCTTCCTATTATACACACATGCATTCCCAAACATTTGGACTACCTATGTTGCAAATGTATTATCTTTTCAATTTACGGCATCTATTGCATGTCTGTCGTCCTGGGAGAGGGATCCCTCCTCTGTTGCCTCTGTTCTCCCATTTTTCCCTTTAAACCGTGGGTTTTCTTCGGAAGTTTTTCCTTGTACGATGTGAGGGTCTAAGGACAGAGGGTCTAAGGACAGAGGGTCTAAGGACAGAGGGTCTGAGGACAGAGGGTCTAAGGACAGAGGGTCTAAGGACAGAGGGTCTAAGGACAGAGGGTCTAAGGACAGAGGGTGTCGTATTGTCATACTGATATTCTGTACAAACTGTGAAGACCACTGAGACAAATGTAACATTTGTGATATTGGGCTATATAAATAAACATTGATTGATTGATTGATTGATTGATTGATTGATTGAAGTACCAGACCTGAGTACTTGTACTTTTACTCAAGTACAAGATCTGAGTACTTGTACTTGTACTCAAGTACCAGACCTGAGTACTTGTACTTTTACTCAAGTACCAGATCTGAGTACTTCTACTTTTACTCAAGTACCAGATCTGAGTAAGGCAAGGCAAGGCAAGTTTATTTATATAGCACTTTTAACACAAGACAATTCAAAGTGCTTTATAAAAAATGAAAGACATTAAGAAAATGGCATTTAAAATCAGTCATTAAAAAGAAAAGCGAATACAAGAAACATTAAAAGAAAAAGTACATGGATAGAAGTTACAGTGCAGTCTAAGATGTGAATAGTTCAATTAAAAGCAGCAGCAAAAAGAAAAGTCTTCAGCCTGGATTTAAAAGTAGTCAGAGTTGCAGCGGACCTGCAGGTTTCTGGGAGCTTGTTCCAGATATTTGGAGCATAGTAACTGAACGCTGCTTCTCCATGTTTAGTTCTGACTCTGGGGACAGGAAGCTGACCAGTCCCTGAAGACCTGAGAGATCTGTCTCTGGGGACAGGAAGCTGACCAGTCCCTGAAGACCTGAGAGATCTGGATGGTTCATAATTTAGCAGGAGGTCAGAGATGTATTTTGGGCCTAAACCATTCAGTGCTTTATAAACCAGCAGCAGTATTTTTGAAATATATTCTTTGACACACAGGAAGCCAGTGTAAAGACTTCAGAACAGGAGTGATGTGATCCACTTTCTTAGTGTTAGTGAGGACTCGAGCAGCGGCGTTCTGAACCAGCTGCAGCTTTCTAATAGATGTTTTAGTGAGACCTGTGAAGACACCATTGCAGTAGTCCAGTCTACTGAAGATAAAAGCATGGACAAGTTTCTCCAGATCCTGCTGTGACATTCGTCTTTTAATCCTAGATATGTTCTTTAGGTGATAGTAGGCTGATTTAGTAACTGTTTTAATGTGACTGTTGAAACTCAGGTCAGAGTCCATGACTACACCTAGATTTCTGGCTTTATCGGTTGGTTTGAACATTGCAGACTGAAGCTCAGCGCTAACTTTTATACGTTCTGCCTTGGCTCCAAAAACCATTACCTCAGTTCTATCTTTGTTTAATTGGAGAAAGTTCTGACACATCCAGTCATTGATTTGTTCAATGCACTTACTCAGTGTTTGAATTGGAGCATAGTCTCCTGGTGAAATTGTTACGTAAATGTATGTGTCATCTGCATAGCTATGGTAACTTATTTTGTTGTTCTTCATTATCTGAGCCAGTGGTAGCATGTAGATGTTAAAGAGAAGAGGCTCCAAGATGGAGCCTTGAGGAACCCCACATGTCATATTTGTCAACTCAGATGTGTATTTACCTATAGAAACAAATTTCTTTCTGTCCTTTAGGTATGAGTACCTCTACTTTTACTCAAGTACAAGACCTCAGTACTTGCACCAGAACGTGATCCAGACCTTAATAAAAGACATGCTGCAGCAGGTCTGTTTTAGTTCAGCTGTTCTCTCAATCACCTCTGAGAATAATCTGTTTTCCTCACAGGGAGATCTTTGCTCAGCTTGCTGTTTGCAGCTGGGAATAGAAATGAGGCCTCCTGTCAGACACGAGACAGATATGTGTTGCGGTTTCAAAGCTATAAGATAACGGAATGGCAACAAAGAAACATTATGGCAGAGATCACACAGGTTGAATGCAACGTTTTGGCTTCCTATTAGTGTCATGATTACCTAATTTCTAAATGTGACATTTTCAAACATAAAACCACAACAGATGTCTTGTTGGAAAGGGCAGCATAGAGCTATACAATAAACAGTGTGTGTGTGTGTGTGTGTGTGTGTGTGTGTGTGTGTGTGTGTGTGTGTGTGTGTGTGTGTGTTTTGAGAGTAAGCCCTTTTATCAGCCTGATATATAGAGAGATTATTAGTCTCTCGTAATTTTGGCTGGATTTAATATAAAACAAGGCTGTGAGATCACTCCTGTGTTAGAGACCGGCAGTTCGTACGTGCTCGGCTGAAGTCTTTGCGGTGTCTGGTTCCAGTGCAACACATGGCCAACACGCAGGAGAACACGCCGACGCAACAGCGTGAGCAGAGATAGACTGTGCAAAATATACAGATAGCAGGAGACAGAGGACAGCCACGGTCAGATAGGAAAACATTCAGGAGCTTTCTGGATCAGTCTTAAGGCCCTGACACACCAAGCAGTCACCAGAGGACTAGCCGACGCTGAAGTCGGCTGTTGCCTGGCCGTGTTCTCCTGCGTTTTGGCCATGTGTCGCACGGGAACACACCGCACCGACTTCAGTGCATGAGTGGCAATAACTCTCCTTACCAGCAGGCGGCGGTAGTGTGTATTCGTCATTCAAAAGAGCCAACAGCCGGAAAACAGAGAAGAAGAAGAGTATCTTTTCTCCCATCATGGCGATCTGGAACGACACAAACGAGGACCTGCTGATCACCTTGATCCAGGAGAGGCCAGCTCTGTATGATATTACGGATGAAAAAGAATAGCAGTCTGTGTGTGCCTTCTTAAATCGTTTGTTTACGTCCCTCACTTCCGCTTCGCTTCTCATGCACTGATTCGCTAGCTGAACAGCCAATCAGAGTGATTGCTTGGTCCAACTGCCCGACCCGATTCAACATGTTGAATCGGCCATGCATCGGGTCGGGCAGTCCAAATAAGGCGTGTCACGGCAGATGGTTCGGGACACACCAACCTGACTACAGCGCCGCAAATACCCGACAGCCTCTGACGGCCTCTGACTCCCAAAATCGGGTTGGTGTGTCAGGGCCTTTATGTGACAATGGAAACTGAACTAAAGAGAACATTTGAAACTTTAGCAGTCTGCGTGATCTGCCTGCAGGGAAGGGCGGGCCCTGCGAGTAAAGTAACGAGTAAAGTAATGAGTTACGTTATGTAGAGAGTAACGAAGTAGTGTAAAATATTACTTTTTTAAAAGTAATATGTAATATGTAGGGCCAGGACTTTAACGCGTTAATTAAGATTAATTAATTACACAAATATTAACACGTTAAAAAAATGAACGCACTTTAATCACACTTATTTTTGCACAGCGGAACGTTTCTCACTGGATGAGTTTCAGGCGTACCGACTATACTGGAGCACCAACTAACGTTCATGACTTCAGCATGGGACTTCAAACAACAACAAACCACGGTGAACAATAGTCAAACCTGAACGAACAAGCTGATGAGACCGCTTTGGTCGCCCCGTGGATGGGACATTTTGTTTTAAAAAACGGATGGAAGCGTCGACAAGAGCCGCAGCACATCAAGCCTAAAGTATCACCTAAATGCAAAGCATGTAGCAGCAAGCGTGGACGTTAGCCCGACTCCGAGTACAAGGAACCACACCCTGACCCAACCCACACTCAACCAGATGACTGGTTTCAGGGTCAGGATAAGTCAGTCCACGTCTGAGAGAATACCCAGCTCCCTGGCTCCCTGGACTGCACTCGACTGTCGACCACCTGGAGTAACATCCATGTGGAAACTGCTCCTCACTGTTCTCAGGTCAAATATGTATATTTGATTAAAAATGCGATTCATTAATTACAAAGCCTCTAGTAATATGTAATATATTACTTTTTTTTTAGTAACGACCCCATCTCTGCCTGAGACCAATGCCAAATGTATGATATTGGGTAAAATGTAACGTTTACCGTGATATCTTGTCTAAATAGTTACTATATACCTTTATTTTTACATTATTATTATTTTTTGTATTCTATTTTATCTTTATTTTTAACCTTGTGTGAATCCTGTGTTTCACTCTGACACTGTTGCTGCTTTTAACACCTGCATGTCCCCGAGGGGATAAATACAGTTTCATCTCATCTTATCCTTAATAAATTGATTGGTTGATTGATTGAGGTTTTTCCTTTTCTGTCTGGTGGTAGAAAATGTAGTATACTACTTGAAATCAACCGGTTTCTCTGTATTTTTGGGTCAATCCTGTCACATGTGTTCTAACAACGCCACACTTTGTCACACTACATTTAAGTTTGTACAACAAGCACAGTTATTTCTTCTATGGCTTTTGACAGAGATTTAAAAATATGAATCCATTAATTGTGTTTAAGACGGAGCTATACAGGGATATCAACACCCACCCACAGAAAGTCTGACATTTCTGGATAAGTGAGTCTGGTTTTCCGGCCAATAATTATCGTCAGGTGTGGATACAAATGTACACCTTTCTCAAAGTAGATGTACAATACAAATAAGTGTATGCCTAGACAGACCTGTGGCTCACGCTGACCTGCAGTCACATGGTTTAAATGCACAGATGCCTTTTCAGAAACACATGGAGGTTTGTTGGAGGGAGTTTATTTGAGGCTGAGTGGTGGGACCGTTCCTCCGACATCAAACCAGACTGGACTCTCTGTCCCGCAGAGAACCGCTCTCCTGTTCACCCTTTATTCATTTATTCCTCCAGAGAACCGAGATGAATTGCTGCTTCAAAAACTCAAACTAAAGTGTGTTTGTGTTGATCGGTGGTGACGCTGCAGGGGAGACAGGCTGTCTGTCAGTCTGTTGGGGAGAAAAACAGTGTGTGTACTGTACTGTGTACTGTGTACTATGGGATAGTGTGTTTAACCATGGAAACCTTTCCTATGATGTCATGTCTTTATGAAAGGCTGGTTTTACTGCATAATATGAGGGAGCAATGAATGTAAGATGTATTTGTAAGCATTTATTTACTCATGCCATGATGGCTGATCAAACATTGGATGGTTGGATTTGGTGGCCTCTAGCTGTGAGGTTGAAGACTGCGACCAACGACGTGATAAAGTCTGGTCTATTCCCTTCATATATATAATAATAATACATCGCTAGACTTCATAATTACATTACACTTTGCACACAACCGTTTTCACCTTTATTATGAACCTCGTGGCATACTTTAGCTGGTTTTTAATATGGAAAAGTCTGTTTATTAACAAATATGAATAATAATCAATACTGAATAAACTATAAATATTTATAAAATCACAAATAGAGGTTAGTAGAAGGGCCAGAATGATATTTTAGATTTCATTTTTTGGGCGCCTGAATGTGAGTGCTTACATGCCTTTGTTTACTTTACGACATCACTACGTAACACTAGCGCTTTATTGGCTAGCGCTCCAACACTTTGTACGTGAACATTAAAGAGTGGATACATGTACAGCAGGAGAGGACTCTTTAAAGTAGAGACACTACATACTGATATACACCTGAACATCAACAGGAGAGGACTCTTTAAAGTAGAGACACTACATACTGATATACACCTGAACATCAGAAGGAGAGGACTCTTTAAAGTAGAGACACTACATACTGATATACACCTGAACATCAGCAGGAGAGGACTCTTTAAAGTAGAG
This sequence comes from Champsocephalus esox, assembly GCA_036324585.1. Lineage (NCBI taxonomy): Eukaryota > Metazoa > Chordata > Actinopteri > Perciformes > Channichthyidae > Champsocephalus > Champsocephalus esox. The sequence goes on from CM070495.1 coordinate 42,959,305, forward strand.
ACACTACATACTGATATACACCTGAACATCAGCAGGAGAGGACTCTTTAAAGCAGAGACACTACATACTGATATACACCTGAACATCAGCAGGAGAGGACTCTTTAAAGTAGAGACACTACATACTGATATACACCTGAACATCAGCAGGAGAGGACTCTTTAAAGTAGAGACACTACATACTGATATACACCTGAACATCAGCAGGAGAGGACTCTTTAAAGTAGAGACACTACATACTGATATACACCTGAACATCAGCAGGAGAGGACTCTTTAAAGTAGAGACACTACATACTGATATACACCTGAACATCAGCAGGAGAGGACTCTTTAAAGTAGAGACACTACATACTGATATACACCTGAACATCAGCAGGAGAGGACTCTTTAAAGTAGAGACACTACATACTGATATACACCTGAACATCAGCAGGAGAGGACTCTTTAAAGTAGAGACACTACATACTGATATACACCTGAACATCAGCAGGAGAGGACTCTTTAAAGTAGAGACACTACATACTGATATACACCTGAACATCAGCAGGAGAGGACTCTTTAAAGACTCACATAAAGCCTCAAATGTACCAAGAGTACACAAGTCATTCTCTTAAAAGCAGCAAAAACACGTTGTAACTGATCCTTTAATTGCAACCATTTCCCCTTCCTGCCTTCAGTCTAAAGGACGCATCAGACTGGATGAAGCAGAATCGTCAGTCTGTGCAGAGGACACATATCTCAAAGACAGCCAGACTCGATACACAGCTTTGAGATAATGAAATGAAATAGGAAGCTGTTGCAGTTCAGGCCTGTTCAGGTTGCAGACCCACATCACGCAGCATACCTCCTGCACACGGAGGTGCCATAAATCCACCGACTGCTTTCATCTCAGAGCTAAATTGAGAACAAATGTAGTCCTGCTGCCTCCCCCGTGTCTGACTAAGTGCTTCCAGAGAAAAGCTGCAACTGCCTCCATGTCCTGAAGGCTCATGTCCATGTGATGTCAAATAAACCCTCGTCTGTTTGCTCCTAATTCTAGACTCCAGCGGTCCAGGGTTTGAATCCCTGCCCAGCAACTGATTTACGATCCAGTGCTGCGTGTTTTCCTCAAACAAACTAACAGGTAGCCCACAGCTCGTACAAAATTCTTTATTTCCCCCCACTTCAAACTCAAATCCTAGTCTTTTGAGACGCATTTGGATGGGCAAGAAGACAGGAGTCATGATGGATTCCTTTCTATAATAAACACATGCTGTGTGTGGTAGAGGCCGGGTCAGGAAACAAGCCCCGAGTGATTTGGAGAAACGTTTCTGGTCAAAAGAGAGCGTGGAAAGTGAGGTCAGTGGCAGGCGAACACACAGCGGTGAAGAGGAATCATGTGCAGACAAGAATCCAGTCTAAAAACTGCTGACACCAAAGCAGAAGGTATTTGGATTGAATCATCTCGTAGCTGAGCACATGCGGGCCGCCTGTGTAAAGCACAGCTCAGCAGGCATGTGGTGCATCCTTTATTAGTTAGAGGGGTTTTTAACGGCGTGTGATAACTGGTGCATTTACATCTCATGAAACAACATACCAGCACATCTGATGGTGTAAATAGTCCAGTCGCAGATACAGGGTTAGGGTTACGGGTGCAAAATATGCACAGTGGCGAGAAAAAAAAATGCTTTATTGACTAATTAGGTTTGTTTTGCACGCAAGTCGTCCTTTGAACTTTAAATGTAGCTCCTTCACCTGATCAGAAGCAGAATGGGTTTCATTACCATGTCGGTTTACACATATTTACACAATTTTCTTTGGTATTTTTGGTGCATACAAAGACACAGAAAGAAGAATACGTAGCGAACTAATAATGATGTATTTGTGTGAGCTACCTTTATTGATGATTCCAGAAGTGAGCCATGATTATGGGACATCTACTAATAATTATACATTTCATTTTCACAGCACTTTTCAAGGGACCCGCTTAACACACATTTCCCCTCAGAGGGAGATCCAAAGCTTTTATCGCAACATGCAGCAGTATTTTTATCACTGTCTCTAAGCCGTGCAGAGGCCGAGTGTTTCATCAACAGTTCAAACCACAAGAATGCTGTATTTCAGCCTCTGGAGAGTTGAGCCAATCAGCATCCTCCGCAGTCTCTGAAGGGGAGCTCAAAGTCAAAGTCAACCTTATTGTCAATCTTTCAGTTTGTGTGTACAGACAGAGAGATCCAAATACGGTGTCCGACAATCCGGAGGAATACAAAATACAAATATATATAAAAATATGTATACAAATATGTATACATGTATATTCACAATCAACAGACACATTTGTACACATGCACACATTAAGACATAAAGAAAAGCACAACAATCAATATCTACAAACTGAGGAGAGATGAACTCGACTGACAACTTTTCTTAGAGAGAAACTTTTATTATGTAAGAACAGAGATGGCAAAAGTACACTCATACTCGTACCCATAACTAGCAGCTGTTTTAAAGAGTACCTGACCTCCCTTTATATTATTGGAACAATAATGTCATTGTTAGCTGATGAATGTTTCCATGGTGACCAACGGCAACATGACAACGTTTCCATTGGTCCCTCTCCTTTAGAGAAGACCAGGAAGTGATGGATACACGGATCGTGTTCCAACCAATAGGCACGCAGTGACTCTAAAGAATAATGACCACGCACCAAACACACATTCAGACTAAAGGAACCAGCTGTTTGGGAAATGAGAGAAGTAGAAAGTACAGGTATTTGAGTTCAACATGTAAGAAGTAGAAAGTACAGGTATTTGGGTTCAACATGTGAGAAGTAGAAAGTACAGGTATTTGAGTTCAACATGTAAGAAGTAGAAAGTACAGGTATTTGGGTTCAACATGTAGAGAAGTAGAAAGTACAGGTATTTGAGTTCAACATGTGAGAAGTAGAAAGTACAGGTATTTGAGTTCAACATGTAAGAAGTAGAAAGTACAGGTATTTGGGTTCAACATGGAGAAGTAGAAAGTAGAGGTATTTGAGTTCAACATGTAGAAGCAGAAAGTACAGGTATTTGAGTTCAACATGAAGAAGTAGAAAGTATAGGTATTTGAGTTCAACATGAGAGAAGTAAAAGTACAGGTATTTGAGTTCAACATGTAGAAGTAGAAAGTACAGGTATTTTGTTCAACATGTGAGAAGTAGAAAGTACAGGTATTTGAGTTCAACATGTGAGAAGTAGAAAGTACAGGTATTTGAGTTCAACATGTAAGAAGTAGAAAGTACAGGTATTTGGGTTCAACATGTAAGAAGTAGAAAGTACAGGTATTTGAGTTCAACATGTAAGAAGTAGAAAGTTCAGGTATTTGTGTTCAACATGTAAGAAGTAGAAAGTACAGGTATTTGTGTTCAACATGTGAGAAGTAGAAAGTACAGGTATTTGAGTTCAACACGTGAGAAGTAGAAAGTACAGGTATTTGAGTTCAACACGAGAGAAGTAGAAAGTACAGGTATTTGAGTTCAACATGTAAGAAGTAGAAAGTACAGGTATTTGGGTTCAACATGTAAGAAGTAGAAAGTACAGGTATTTGAGTTCAACATGTAAGAAGTAGAAAGTACAGGTATTTGAGTTCAACATGTAAGAAGTAGAAAGTACAGGTATTTGTGTTCAACATGTAAGAAGTAGAAAGTACAGGTATTTGAGTTCAACATGTAAGAAGTAGAAAGTACAGGTATTTGTGTTCAACATGTAAGAAGTAGAAAGTACAGGTATTTG
>CM070495.1:42968054-43024924 GCA_036324585.1 Champsocephalus esox
TTTGAGGTAGGCCTACTTGTACTTTACTTGAGTATTTCCATGTTATGCTACTTTGTACTTCTACTCCATTACAGTTAAGAGATAACGGAGTATTCCTACACTCTGGTACTTTTTACTCAAGGACAAGATCTTAGTACTTCTACTTTAACTCAAGTACAAGATCCGAGTACTTCTGCTTTACTCAAGTACAAGATCTGAGTACTTCTACTTTTACTCAAGTACAAGATCTGATTTCTTCTACTTTTACTCAAGTACAAGATCTGATTTACTTCTACTTTTACTCAAGTACAAGCTCTGAGTACTTCTACTTTTACTCAAGTACAAGATCTGAGTACTTCTACTTTTACTCAAGTACAAGATCTGAGTTCTTCTACTTTTACTCAAGTACAAGATCTGAGTACTTCTACTTTTACTCAAGTACAAGCTCTGAGTACTTCTACTTTTACTCAAGTACAAGATATGAGTACTAGTAATGCTCAGAAACGACACAGAGTCAGTTTAATGCTAGAGAGACACCTGTTCTATTGATGTATCATCGTTAATGTTCTCAGTGGCCACGTGATTGAGCTCGCGCAGCTGATTTGCCGCCCCTGGCTCCTTCCTGTCCAATCACAGTGCTCTGTTTCCATGTTATGCAATCGGCCAGGGGGGGGGGATTAAAAGCAATGCTGCTGGACGGATTTCTCTTTCCAGGCAGAGAGGAGCAAGTTGCGAGAGGGTGAGATGATTTCTGTTTCTATACGAGAGGAATAATGCTGACACACACACACACACACACACACACACACACACACACACACACACACACACACACACACACGCACACACGCAACCACTGTCACGCACACACGCAGCTTAAAGTGTGATATTATGAATATGCATGAGTTCATGGAAATTGTCCCTTCAAACGGTCAAGTGTCAAATCCCTCCGTGCTTCTGATTGGTTAATACCGGAGCATAGGTCCACACTGAGGGGTCTGGTTGGTTGGCAGGACAACAGACCCCGCCCCTCTCTTTTCGGGGTCATCAAACTGTTGAACAGATTGAGACCGAGTCATGATTACGGTGCACTTTCTGATCCACTCATTCTGATTCATTCATTGTTCATTCATTGTGTTGGACCTGATAATGATACTGTTTCTATGCAGAGTATCTACAGACACACTTTGTATGCCATATAATTTCAGTAATACATTCAAAAATGCTCAATATGATGTAAAATACTGCTCTATAAGACATATAGCACCAATGATGACATAAAAAAAAGTACATTTACTCAAGTACTGTACCTAACCCTAACCTAACAGAGTTGGGAAAAGTACTCAGATCTGGTACTTGAGTAAAAGTAGAAGTACTCAGATCTTGTACTTGAGTAAAAGTAGAAGTACTCAGATCTCGTACTTGAGTAAAAGTAGAAGTACTCAGATCTTGTACTTGAGTAAAAGTAGAAGTTCTTAGATATTGTACTGTAACAGAGTATTCCTACACTCTGGTACTTGAGTACTTCTACTTTTACTCAAGTACAAGATCCGAGTACTTCTACTTTTACTCGTTACAGTAAAAGTCTTGTTTTCAAAATGTTAGTCAAGTAAAAGTAGGAAAGTATGTCCTCTGAACGCTCAGTCTTTACAAATCTGCCCTAATCCACAGAGCTCCATCATCAGTCAATGCTAACACAGACGCTCGTAACTAAATACATTTACTCGAGTACTGTACTTATGACTTCATGTTATCTAAAGGTACTTGACTTGAGTATTTTAATGTTATGCTACTTCATACTTCTAATCCACTACAATTTGGTATGAAATATTTAACTTTTTACTCCATTTGTTTGACTAGTTACTTTGCAAGGTCATATTATTGATACAACAATTATTAAATTAAATGGTTTTTGTTATGGATATACCTGGTAGTATAAAAAGAGTACCACACTGTGATATTAATACTTCTTAAATGAAAGATTGAGTACTTCTTCCACCACTACCCTACATATCTCACACGGCACTGTAACTTTTAATGACTGTTTTTAAATGCCATTTTGTCTTTCATTTTTGTAAAGCACTTTGAATTGCCTTGTGTTGAAAGGACTATACGTAAACTTGCCTTGCCCTCACTTGCAATATGAAATGTGTATGTGTTCTCTCATAATCCATGTACTCTGACTGCTCGTACTAATTACAAACGTATTTTCTGATGGGCGTTTCCGCCTCTGCAGATCTCAGTGAGCTGTGAGGATGAAGATCGCAGTGATTGGTCAGAGTGTTTTTGGGCAGGAGGTTTACAAAGAGCTGAGGAAAGATGGACACACCATCGTAGGAGTCTTCACCATCCCCGACAAGGACGGGAAGGCCGACCCTCTGGGTGAGAAACCTCGAAACTGTCCGTCCTCTCAATGAAAACACACACCAGGAACTCAGGGTGCTGCCAATTGAAATGTGGACTCGTCGCAGCGTCCCTTTTTATTACGATACTAAACAAACGATTCAGTAAAGCTCTCAATCTCTCATCACTACGATTGATCAGTGTTATCACTTGTGTGCTATCTTATCTAGCGTCAGTTATATGGATATATTTGATTTGTTAGCACTGTTATGAATAGGGAAGGGCAGAACCAAATGTAATGTCTGTGTATATCAGTTTGTAGTGTCTCTACTTTAAAGAGTCCTCCTGCTGATGTTCAGGTGTATATCAGTATGTAGTGTCTCTACTTTAAAGAGTCCTCTCCTGCTGGTGTTCAGGTGTATATCAGTATGTAGTGTCTACTTTAAAGAGTCCTCTCCTGCTGATGTTCAGGTGTATATCAGTATGTAGTGTCTCTACTTTAAAGAGTCCTCTCCTGCTGATGTTCAAGTGTATATCAGTGTGTAGTGTCTCTACTTTAAAGAGTCCTCTCCTGCTGATGTTCAGGTGTATATCAGTATGTAGCGTCTCTACTTTAAAGAGTCCTCTCCTGCTGATGTTAAGGTGTATATCAGTATGTAGTGTCTCTACTTTAAAGAGTCCTCTCCTGCTGATGTTCAGGTGCATATCAGTATGTAGTGTCTCTACTTTAAAGAGTCCTCACCTGCTGATGTTCAGGTGTATATCAGTATGTAGCGTCTCTACTTTAAAGAGTCCTCTCCTGCTGATGTTCATGTGTATATCAGTATGTAGCGTCTCTACTTTAAAGAGTCCTCCTGCTGATGTTCAGGTGTATATCAGTATGTAGTGTCTCTACTTTAAAGAGTCCTCTCCTGCTGATGTTTAGGTGTATATCAGTATGTAGTGTCTCTACTTTAAAGAGTCCTCTCCTGCTGATGTTTAGGTGTATATCAGTATGTAGTGTCTCTACTTTAAAGAGTCCTCTCCTGCTGATGTTTAGGTGTATATCAGTATGTAGTGTCTCTACTTTAAAGAGTCCTCTCCTGCTGATGTTCAGGTGTATATCAGTATGTAGTGTCTCAATGCTTTAATGTTCAAAAAGCTCTTTATTTTTCTCATACTGCATGTGCTGCAGCACCTCTTTTCACCCTCTGTCTGAAACCAGAGCCCAGTCTGCTCTGATCGGTTAGCTGGCTGGCTCTGTGATTGGTCAACCGCTCAGAGATGTCCCGCTCCTTAGCCTATCACGTACAATGTGTTGGAGCACTAGCCGAGTTAAAACTAGGGACTAGGGACTAGGACTTAACCTTAATCTCTTGATAAATACCTAAACGTATCTCAAATATTTCTAAACGAGTTCTGTTTTTCTCACTCTGTAAATCTTTCTAATACTGTCATTTTACTCGTGTACAAAGTCACTTCTCAGGCTTCTCTCGATGCAGTTTAAAATATAAACAAATAAATAAAAGCAGCGATGAAAGCAGTTTGATAATATTATATTTGGATAAACACACGCAAACAAACACAAGTTTTGTTTGTCTTCACTTGTAAATTCACCTCACTGTCTTCTGAGTATCTGTGACCCTGTACATGTATGCACTTGTCCTGTAACTCCTATATCACTAAATAAAAACAGAAGAGAAAAGAGAAACGAAAGCAGTAAAAGCAGCAGATCAATATTACACAAGTCAAGGAATTAATGTAGGGTTTACATCACGGTCTCCTGCAGAAGTGGGGAGTACAAATACTTTGTTACTGTACTTAAGTACATTTTTCTGGTATCAGTACTTTACTCCACTACTTATTTTTCTGACGACTTTTTACTTTGACTTCTCTCATGTTGAACTCAAATACCTGTACTTTCTACTTCTTACATGTTGAACACAAATACCTGTACTTTCTACTTCTTACATGTTGAACACAAATACCTGTACTTTCTACTTCTTACATGTTGAACCCAAATACCTGTACTTTCTACTTCTTACATGTTGAACTCAAATACCTGTACTTTCTACTTCTTACATTTTGAACCCAAATACCTGTACTTTCTACTTCTTACATGTTGAACTCAAATACCTGTACTTTCTACTTCTTACATGTTGAACCCAAATACCTGTACTTTCTACGTCTCACATGTTGAACTCAAATACCTGTACTTTCTACTTCTCTCATTTCCAAACAGCTGGTTCCTTCAGTCTGAATGTGTGTTTCAAGCAGCCCTAGTTTGGTGCCTGATCATTATTCTTTAGAGTCATTGCGTGCCTATTGGTTGGAACACGATCCGTGTATCCATCACTTCCTGGTCTTCTCCAAAGAAGAGGGACCAATGGAAACGTTGTCATGTTGCCGTTGGTCACCATGGAAACATTCATTAGCTAACAATGACATTATTGTTCTATTGATATAAAGGGAGGTCAGGTACTCTTTAAAGCAGCTGCTGGTTATGGGTACTTTCTACTGAAGGACATTTCAAAGCCTCTTTACTTTGACTTGAGTAAAGAAGTGTAGTCAGTACTTCTACTTTTACCAGAGTATTTTTAAACATGAGTATCTGTACTTCTACTTAAGTAAAGGATGTGTGTACTTTTGCCGTCTCTGGTTCCTCTCACAGCAACGGAGGCAGAGAAAGATGGCGTTCCCGTCTTTAAGTTCCCTCGCTGGCGGCTGAAGGGCCAGGCCCTCCCGGAGGTGGTGTCCCAGTACGAGGCGGTGGGAGCGGATCTGAACGTCCTGCCCTTCTGCTCCCAGTTCATCCCCATGGAGGTCATCGAGCGGCCGCAGCACGGCTCCATCATCTACCATCCCTCCCTGCTGCCCCGCCACCGGGGGGCGTCCGCCATCAACTGGTGAGTCAAGGGACAGGTCGCTGTGAGCAGGGTGGGGAGGGTAACTTAAAGGTCCCCTATTATACTGTTTTTCACCAACATATTATCGCTCTCAGATATATACAGAACATGTCTCTGAAGTGTTTGGCTCCAAACACCAAACAGATCATTGCAGCATTACCCATAATCCCCTCTGTTTCAGCCCTGTTTCCAAAGTGGTGATTCTCTGTCTGTTACTTCAGATGAAAACAAGGAGCCCCTCCCCACGCCCCTCTGAGAGACATTTGGTTACAAAGAACTCAATGGAGCTCTAGAGGAGATTCAGGTGATAAGGGGGGGGGGTGGTTACCTGATTGGATAATGGTTACTCAAGACAAAACATCGTTATGACATCATAAAGTGGCCAAAATCTGATCAGCTCATTTTCAGTTTTTATAGAAATGGATCAAAAAGAGAGAAAATCTTTGTTCCTGAAACTTTCAGAGTCTCTTTCCACAGAGGGGACACATGTTGATGTAGAAGAGACATGAAGAAGAGGGGACACATGTTGATGTAGAAGAGACATGGAGAAGAGGGGACACATGTTGATGTAGAAGAGACATGAAGAAGAGGGGACACATGTTGATGTAGAAGAAGAGGGGACACATGTTGATGTAGAAGAAGAGGGGACACATGTTGATGTAGAAGAGACATGAAGAAGAGGGGACACATGTTGATGTAGAAGAGACATGAAGAAGAGGGGACACATGTTGATGTAGAAGAGACATGAAGAAGAGGGGACACATGTTGATGTAGAGGAGACATGAAGAAGAGGGGACATATGTTGATGTAGAGGAGACATGAAGAAGAGGGGACACGTGTTGATGTAGAGGAGACATGAAGAAGAGGGGACACATGTTGATGAAGAAGAAGAGGGGACACATGTTGATGTAGAAGAAGAGGGGACACATGTTGATGTTGAAGAAGAAGGGACACATGTTGATGTAGAAGAGACATGAAGAAGAGGGGACATATGTTGATGTAGAGGAGACATGAAGAAGAGGGGACATATGTTGATGTAGAGGAGACATGAAGAAGAGGGGACACGTGTTGATGTAGAGGAGACATGAAGAAGAGGGGACACATGTTGATGTAGAAGAAGAGGGGACACATGTTGATGTAGAAGAAGAGGGGACACATGTTGATGTTGAAGAAGAAGGGACACATGTTGATGTAGAAGAGACATGAAGAAGAGGGGACACATGTTGATGTAGAAGAGACATGAAGAAGAGGGGACACATGTTGATGTAGAAGAGACATGAAGAAGAGACGACACATGTTGATGTAGAAGAGACATGGAGAAGAGGGAACACATGTTGATGTAGAGGACACATGAAGAAGAGGGGACACATGTTGATGTAGAAGAGACATGGAGAAGAGGGGACACATGTTGATGTAGAGGAGACATGAAGAAGAGAGGACACATGTTGATGTAGAAGAGACATGAAGAAGAGGGGACACATGTTGATTTAGAAGAGACATGGAGAAGAGGGGACACATGTTGATGTAGAAGAGACATGAAGAAGAGGGGACACATGTTGATGTAGAAGAGACATGGAGAAGAGGGGACACATGTTGATGTAGAAGAGACATGGAGAAGAGGGGACACATGTTGATGTAGAAGAGACATGGAGAAGAGGGGACACATGTTGATGTAGAGGAGACATGGAGAAGAGGGGACACATGTTGATGTAGAGGAGACATGAAGAAGAGGGGACACATGTTGATGTAGAAGAGACATGAAGAAGAGGGGACACATGTTGATGTAGAGGAGACATGAAGAAGAGGGGACACATGTTGATGTAGAAGAGACATGAAGAAGAGGGGACACATGTTGATGTAGAAGAGACATGGAGAAGAGGGGACACATGTTGATGTTGAAGAGACATGGAGAAGAGGGGACACATGTTGATGTAGAAGAGACATGAAGAAGAGGGGACACATGTTGATGTAGAAGAGACATGAAGAAGAGGATTTTGCATAATAGGTGACCTTTCATGTAACTGTAAGGGCATACACCTCCTGTGTGTGTCCCTCAGGACTCTGATCCACGGGGATAAGAAGGGAGGGTTCACAGTGTTCTGGGCTGACGACGGTCTGGACACCGGACCCATCCTCCTGCAGAGAGAGTGTGAGGTGGAGCCCAACGACACCGTGAACACCATCTACAAGAGGTTCCTGTTCCCCGAGGGGGTCAAAGGCACAGTAAGAGAAGGGACGGGGCAATGCATTGTGGGTGAAGTTCTCTCTCTGTAGCGGCTCCCACACTGTGGAATAATCTGTACATCAGACAGGCCTATTAAATCGCTTCTGATACAGCCACCTCTTCTCCTTAGCGTCTTGACGTCTTGTAGATTGTTGCTTTTATTGCTTTAAATTGTCTATTACATTACATTACATTTAGCTGACGCTTTTATCTAAAGCGACTTACAATAAGTGCGTTCGACCAGGAAGACACAACCTTGAAGAAAACAGAATCATATAAGTCCATCAGGTTTCATAGAGCCAAGTATTTCAAGTGCTACTCAACTGGCTTTAGATAAGCCAGTCCTTTGTTAGTATATAAGTGCTCTGTTAGCAGTTCTTTGTTAGTCATTCTATCGCTCGAGGTGGAGTCGAAAGAGATGAGTGTTCAGTCTGGAAGGTGTGTGAGCTTTCTGCTGTCCTGATGTCAATGGGAGCTCATTCCACCATCTTGGAGCCAGGATAGCAAACCCACGTGTTTCTGCTGATGGGAACTTGGGTCCCCCTCGCAGCGAGGGTGCAGCGAGTCGTTTGGCTGATGCAGAGCGGAGTGCACGTGCTGGGGTGTACGGTTTAACCATGTCCTGGATGTAGGAAGGGCCAGATCCATTCGCAGCATGGTACGCAAGTACCAGTGTCTTGAAGTGAATTCTAGCAGTTACCGGAAGCCAGTGGAGGGAGCGGAGGAGCGGCGTGGTGTGGGAACATTCAGGAAGGTTGAAGACCAGACGAGCCGCTGCATTCTGGATGAGCTGCAGAGGTCGGGTGGCACATGCAGGTAGACCAGCCAGGAGGGAGTTGCAGTAGTCTAGGCGTGAGGTGACGAGAGCCTGGACCAGAACCTGCGTCGCTTTCTGGGTCAGCTGGGGACGTATCCTGATGCTGTAAAGCGTGTATCTGCAGCAGCGGGTTGTAGCAGCGATGTTTGCAGTGAAGGACAGGTTGTTATCTTGGGTCACACCCAGATTCCTTGCAGTCTGAGTCGGGGAAACAACAGAGGTGCCGATGTTGATTGTCATGTCAAGAGTGGCACAATCTTTTCCCAGAAGGAAAAGCAGTTCAGTTTTGTCAAGGTTGAGCTCGAGATGATGAGCGGACATCCACTGAGAGATGTCAGCTAAATAAGCAGAGATGCGTGCGACGACCTGGGTCTCTGAGCGGGTGAAGGACAGAATTAATTGGGTGTCGTCAGCGTAGCAGTGGTATGAAAAACCATGCGGGCTAATGACAGATCCTAGCGAGTTTGTGTACAGGGAGAAGAGGAGAGGACCAAGAACAGAGCCCTGAGGGACCCCTGTAGTTAATTGACAAGGGTCGGACTCGGACCCTCTCCAAGTTACCCTGTAGGTGCGGTCTTTGAGGTATGAGGTGAGGAGGGAAAGTGCAGAGCCTGAAACTCCAAGTTCTTGGAGAGTGCGAAGGAGGATCTGATGATTCACCGTGTCGAATGCAGCAGACAGGTCCAACAGGATGATGACTATTATTTTTACTTGTGCTTGTTTTATGGTGTGTGAGCTGAGCTGTGTGAGTTTGATTATTTGACTGTACAGCACTTTGGTCTGGAGGTTTTAAAGTACTTTATAAATAAAGCTGTATAGCGTGGTGCAGGGATGACGTATTGGGTTCCCTCGACAAAAAGCAACATTTCTCCAGAAAATTGTCATTTGATCGTTTTAACACGATCATTTCAAAAATACAGATTCTAAACGGTACAAATCACCAGTGGGGCCACTGCTGATGGATTTAATGTCGTAGAAAAAAACGTGATCCGTCTCTTCAATGTGTCTCAACCACAGACATTATATCCAGATATTTTCCTAAACCCTATGGAGAGATACCATTGGCTCTGAGACGAGCGAACAGGAAGTGGTCAAATGCTGACTCACTTTCGGGTTTTAGGACTCGTCACTGCACCACCAGATTTTTTTCCGTGAGGGTAACGGACATGAATAAAAAAGCTGAATAAAGGAGACGCAGTGGGCTCTCCTGCTCCTCCTCTCTTTGGGTCCCCAACATAACAAACACTGAGACTGAGACTACCTATGTTGCAAATGTATTATCTTTTCAATTTACACACGGCATCTATTGCACGTCTGTCCTTCCTGGGAGAGGGATCCCTCCTCTGTTGCTCTCCCTGAGGTTTCTCCCATTTCCCCTTTAAACTGGGTTTTCTTTGGAAGTTTTTCCTTGTACGATGTGAGGGTCTGAGGACAGAGGGTCTGAGGACAGAGGGTCTGAGGACAGAGGGTCTGAGGACAGAGGGTCTGAGGACAGAGGGTCTGAGGACAGAGGGTCTGAGGACAGAGGGTGTCGTATTGTCATACTGATATTCTGTACACACTGTGAAGACCACCGAGACAAATGTAACATTTGAACCTAGCTGAAGTCCACACAGATGTCTCACATGTTGAACCTCTGTGGTGTTTCAGGTGGACGCTGTGAGGCTGATTGCAGAAGGAAAGGCCCCGAAGATCGTCCAGCCTCAAGAGGGCGCCACGTATGAGTGCATCCAGAAGAAAGACAACGCTAAGGTATTAAACAACAGCTGACGGATCAATAAACAGCAAGTGAAGGAAGTGATGTGAGAGGTGGAGAGGACATAGTATTCTGCTGAAGGTATTAAAAGTAGCATTAGTTCCTGTTACTGTAGGTGTGTAATGATATATTGAATTGTGTGATTTCCAGATATTCACAGCAGCTTTGAATACAACTGTAATTGAAAGAAGAGTTATCAGTTTGGTTATTGGCTATATAATCAAAGAAAGGCTGTGAATATGAAAAAGCAAACCAGTGTAGATTATTTAATTATCATCGAAGCATTTCATTGGTAAATTACCAAAAGACTGAGATTAGTGTGTGTGTGTGTGTGTGTTGGCAGATTGACTGGAACCAGTCCGCTGAGGCTCTCCATAACTGGATCAGAGGAAACGACAAAGTTCCCGGAGCCTGGGCGGAGGTGGATGGACAGGTAACGAGAAACTCTGAAAGTATTTGTATATGTTCAAAGAAGAACAGAATTAGTTTTGTGAAATAGGTCAATCTGTTGAGCATTATATGAATGGCTGACTGACTGCTACGACTGACTTATGTTATAACCATTACATATTATAACCGGGCTTAATTGAATACTGAATTCTGAATTGGTCAATTTAGACATTGCATATGTTGTTGACCGTTGCTAAGCCCTGATTTACAAGAAGCGAGAATATTTCCAATGACTGTTTCAACTGTAGAGTCCGAGTCGTGTTTCCTGTCTCTTTTGTTTAGAAAGTGACTTTCTACGGCTCCAGTCTGGTGGAAAACGGTCCTTCAGCCAACGGTCAGCCTCTGGAGATCCAAGGAACTTCTCGGCCCGCCGTCGTCACCAAAGCTGGCCTCTTGCTGTTCGGAACCGACGGCAAGACGGTATGATGTGGTGTTTTCTTCTTCTTAATGTATTCAAGGACAGACAAACCAGTCATAGTGCATATTCCCTGCAGGCTATTTAAATGTCTACACCAACAAATACAAGACACAGAAAGGGGTGACATAAGAGTCAAATAAATGTTTTCTTTTGTAACTCTATCAGACACATTTCTCCTGAGCCTGTTGTGGAGATTCAGCTCTCACAAAAGGAAAGAATGAAACGGAGAGTGTTGGAGAAATACTGTTTTCTCCACTCTTTGGGTTGTTTAATGCAGGGGTTCCCACACTTTGCCATGCCAAGGACCCCCATATAGCATTATCCTCTGGCGGGGACCCCCCTGTTGCAATTCTTTTTAAATTATGTGTACCTCCCGATGGAGCATGCAGTGCGTTGCCACTACATTTGGGGCCTTCTGCCTGATCAAAGCTGTCACTCCGCTTTCTTTGCCTGTCACAGCCCCACAGCCCCATCTGAGCACACACCCACACCACGAGACCAGTCCGCTTGAGATGATGTACTCATCTAAAACTTGGAAAATGTCTCTTCATGTGGTCCTTACCTTCCAGTGCTTTGCAAAATAATATTTCCTCAACAAAGTTGTCTTCTGAAATAAATCTGATGTATGCAAGCAATTCTGCGACATTTGCTACATCCGTGCTCTCATCCAAACATTCACTAGCTCTCTCTTGCTCCAAAAGCTGAGCAGATGTTCACTCTCAGTAGCGGCAGCTCGATTCTGATTGGCTTGAAGGGCGGTCGTGTGATTCAAAAACAAAAAATATCAAAAGATTGGCATCAAAGGACACAGATTGATAGATATGCAGTTATTAATAACATAACTGTTTCCCTCAAACTTTGAGTGACCCCCCCTGGCGCCCCCTGGCGGCTCCCCGGTGGGGTCGGGGCCCCCACTTTGAAAAACACTGGTTTAATGCACTGATATCATGTGTGGCTCTGAGACTGTACGACCTTGCAGCTGCCTCCTCTAATGATAACAGAAGACAGGTTGTTGTTCTTTCTGAGGAGGCAGGCACATACTTGTTGTCCCCTACATTATCTCACAACCGCTGGAAGTCCAGAAGACGTCGCGGATGACCCGACTTTCCGATATTGATATTAGCGCCACCTCGATTTACGACTTTCGTTGTTATCTCCTGTGTTTCGGACGATAAGCCTGATGTTTTTTGCTGTTCCTTTGAGCAACATACCGCATGTGTGCGAGTTTACTCTGCTCCTTCTTGCAAGAATACATTAGTTACCTAATCATTGATTCTCAACCTGGTGTCGAGTGATATTTTCTAAAGGAGAGGAATCAATAAAACACAGACATAGCTGATCAGTAATTATTATTTAGTTGTTGCAACAAACAAACAAATGGGGAGTACATCAGCTGCTGCCAACAGTAGCACATATAGCCACTGCAATGAACACACACACATTTCCCCTAAGCATGTTTAACGCACACACATTTGATCACGCAGCCTACCACACAAATGTCACATGTTTGTCTCTCTGAAAGCTATACTTGTATATGTTGAAAAGGCATCGTCTCATGACATCCTTAGGCGTAGTTAACTAACAAAGGTTAACTGTTTTTATAACCCGAGGCCTTCTCTAAACCTTTTCTGAACTTGGCATCAGCTCATTTAGGAAGCTGAAACTCAGTAACACGCATTATATAGCTTACCATGTGACGAGGCATAAGACTGACACCTACACTACTGCTGATCAGATGATTTTAAAGCTTGGGACAGCTTTCACATCTGACTGTGTGTTCCTCTGCAGCTGCTGGTGAAGAATCTGCAGTTTGAGGACGGGAAGATGATCGCTGCAGCGCAGTTCTTCAGCTCGGGGAGCAGCGCTGCTGTGGAGCTCACGGAGGAGGAGAAGACCTTCGCCAAACACATCAAGGTAAACGTCACTCTGTGGAAGAAGGCTACAGCTAACTGTCAGAGAAATCTCACTCGTCCCCGGCTTGAGCTTCAACCTCAGGATCCATGTGTCTGTGATCCTCTCCAGATGGAAGTAGCCATCACATACAGAGCATCAGCTAGTTCCTGAGCAGTGTCCTTCACATGCTGATATCCAAGAGAGGGAGTTACTCAGTCACAAGATGGAGGAATAGACAAACCGTCATTTACAAAACACTGACTCTTTCCTCAAAATTCTGACTTTTTTTCTCAAAATAATGACTTTCTTGTCTTTTTTTTTACTTTTTCCTCCAAATTATGTATTCTTCTCAAAATTATGTATTTTTTTTCCAAATAATTTTTTATTTACTTTTTCCTCAAAATTCGGACTTTTTTCTCAAAATCTCAAAATTATGTATTTTTTTCTCAAAGTAAATTTTTTTAAACTTTTCTCAAAATAATTTTTTTTTACTTTCTCTCAAAGTTATACCTTTTTTTTCTCAAAATCTCAAAATGTGCTCAAAATCTCACGTGTCCTTCACATGCTGATATCCAAGAGAGGGAGTCACACAGTCACAAGATGGAGGAACAGAAAGCAGTATCAATGTTTACTTCTGATTAGCTCCACGTCAGAAATGAGCATGCTTGATGTCTCTCTCCATAGAGGCTGAGTCATCATGTTCATCACATAGCTATCATCTGCCTCAAGCAGTCCTGATGCTCTTCTGGGTCATCAGACATCCTGTCATGTTCACAGCTACAGTTGGGATACCTTTGTTATCATGTTACTCTCATGTGGAAGAGCACATTCACTATTTTCCCAACAGTAACTGAGAAGTTTCTAGGATGTATTTTCCCAACAAAAGATGTCCAGTGTTGACTCTGACCATGTTTCCTCGCAGGCGGTGTGGCAGAGTATTCTCTCTAACGTCGCTCAGATCGAAGACTCCACTGATTTCTTTAAGTCTGGTGCTGCTTCCATGGATGTGGTCAGGTAATGAAGGTGATGCATGGAGTTAATCTGGTGTAAAAGAAGTCCAATTGTTAAAAATAGTGCTTAAGTGTATGGATCAACCTCATCTTTGATGGAGGAAGGAACCAAATATATTCACTGTTTACAGAACAGAAAGATACACTCAACAAATATCTTGGCAGTCGAGAAGTCTGCATTCTCCACGAGTGTAGGTGTTATCTTGTCATTTATATTAAACGTTTTTTATCACTAACAACAAGACTACTGCAATACAATAGAGGCTTTGTAATGGATACACTCATTTAGGGTCACTTACAGAGATGGCAAAGTACACACATCCTTTACTCAAGTAGAGTTACAGATACTCGTGTTTAAAAATACTCTGGTAAAAGTAGAAGTACTGACTAAACTTCTTTACTCAAGTAAAAGTAAAGAGGCTTTGAAATGTACTTCAGTAAAAAGTACCCATAACTATTATATTATAGTTATAAATAGTATTTGTGTTCAACATGTAAGAAGTAGAAAGTACAGGTATTTGGGTTCAACATGTGAGAAGTAGAAAGTACAGGTATTTGGGTTCAACATGTGAGAAGTAGAAAGTACAGGTGTACAGGTATTTGGGTTCAACTTGTAAGAAGTAGAAAGTACAGGTATTTGAGTTCAACATGTAAGAAGTAGAAAGTACAGGTATTTGGGTTCAACATGTAAGAAGTAGAAAGTACAGGTATTTGGGTTCAACATGTAAGAAGTAGAAAGTACATGTATTTGAGTTCAACACGTAAGAAGTAGAAAGTACAGGTATTTGAGTTCAACATGTAAGAAGTAGAAAGTACAGGTATTTGTGTTCAACATGTGAGAAGTAGAAAGTACAGGTATTTGAGTTCAACATGTAAGAAGTAGAAAGTACAGGTATTTGTGTTCAAAATGTGAGAAGTAGAAAGTACAGGTATTTGAGTTCAACATGTGAGAAGTAGAAAGTACAGGTATTTGAGTTCAACATGTAAGAAGTAGAAAGTTCAGGTATTTGTGTTCAACATGTAAGAAGTAGAAAGTACAGGTATTTGAGTTCAACATGTGAGAAGTAGAAAGTTCAGGTATTTGGGTTCAACATGTAAGAAGTAGAAAGTACAGGTATTTGAGTTCAACATGTAAGAAGTAGAAAGTACAGGTATTTGAGTTCAACATGTAAGAAGTAGAAAGTACAGGTATTTGTGTTCAAAATGTAAGAAGTCAAAGTAAAAAGTCATCAGAAAAATAAGCAGTGGAGTAAAGTACTGATACCAGAAACATGTACAGTAACAAAGTATTTGTACTCCACTACTTCCCACCTCTGGTCACGTATAAAAGCATGTTCTTGCTCCTCTGCTGTCCTCAGGCTGGTGGAGGAGGTGAAGCTCCTGTCCAATGGCTGCCAGCTTCAGAACGAAGACGTCTACATGAACTGCACCTTCACGGACTTCATCCAGATGTGTGTGAGGAAGCTGCGGGGCGAGGATGATGAGGAGGAGCTGGTCGTAGACTACGTGAGTGATTTGACCGACTGCTGCTGAAAGTAAAGGTGAAGACGACGAGGTGTTGACGGGACTGTTTTGTTCCTCAGGTGGAGAAGAACATCAACAACATGACCATCAAGATGCCTCATCAGCTGTTCATTAACGGACAGTTTGTCGATGCAGAGGGAGGGAAGACCTACAAGACCATCAACCCCACCGACGGCACGGTAAGAGGTCGAAAACAATTGTCTTTGTAAGGTTGGATTATTGAAACCCAGAGGAAATAAAATGCACAAAGACAATTCTGTCTGGTGCGACAGATAGTGTTTGATTTGTTTCAGATTTTGCACTCGTCACTAATCCCACCTCCACCTGTCTCCTATAAACACCTGATTACATGGTGCCCCAAGCTGCCTTCAAGATACGAGCATGAACAACTACCTGACATAATGAAACTAAATCATTATACATATTATCAACAAAACAACTATTAAAGAATATAAATCAATTAAAAGCTCCAACAATTATTACATATAAGATGAGAAGTTCTTTATTGATCCCAATTTGGGAAATGTTTGTGTTGCAGCAGCTAATATAAAAGTACTTTATCTGACGTCACTTCGGTCTTTTATCAAACGTATCTTAAAGTTATTTTATATCTGATGTTTGTGGCTGCTGTTGAGTAGCAGGTACTCGATCAAAGTGCTTCATTGTTAGATTTAGGCACTCATTGGAACAATATTAGTTGTATAATAACTTTGACATAATGCAGTTTTTACAGCCTGACGTAATAAAGATTTAAAAGTCTCCCTCACTATTATTCAAACTTAGTAAAATGCTGTTTTTGTCCTCTCTTCTTGCTTTCTGATGCTCCACCCTTCAGGCCATCTGTGAGGTGTCTCTGGCTCAGATCAGCGATGTGAACACGGCCGTCTCTGCTGCTAAAGTAGCCTTTCGAGGAAGGAGAGTGGGGCAAGATGAACGCCAGAGACCGAGGAAGACTCATCTACAAGTCAGTAAAATAACACCTTGATCGAAACACCTGCATCATGTTCTGAATAACACACTACAGGAGAGGGAACGCCCCCAAAAGCTTGAGCTAATGAATGTTTACATGCTGAACAACGGCAACATGACAACGTTTCCATTGGTCCCTCTTCTTTAGAGAAGACCAGGAAGTGATGGATACACGGATCGTGTTCACATCAATAGGCACGCAATGACTCTAAAGAATAATGATCACGCACCAAACACACATTCAGACTAAAGGAACCAGCTGTTTGGGAAATGAGAGAAGTAGAAAGTACACGTATTTGAGTTCAACATGTAAGAAGTAGAAAGTACAGGTATTTGAGTTCAACATGAGAGAAGTAGAAAGTACAGGTATTTGGGTTCAACATGTGAGAAGTAGAAAGTACAGGTATTTGTGTTCAACATGAGAGAAGTAGAAAGTACAGGTATTTGAGTTCAACTTGAGAGAAGTAGAAAGTACAGGTATTTGGGTTCAACATGTGAGAAGTAGAAAGTACAGGTATTTGGGTTCAACATGTAAGAAGTAGAAAGTACAGGTATTTGGGTTCAACATGTAAGAAGTAGAAAGTACAGGTATTTGTGTTCAACGTGTAAGAAGTAGAAAGTACAGGTATTTGAGTTCAACATGTAAGAAGTAGAAAGTACAGGTATTTGTGTTCAACGTGTAAGAAGTAGAAAGTACAGGTATTTGAGTTCAACATGTGAGAAGTAGAAAGTACAGGTATTTTAGTTCAACATGTGAGAAGCAGAAAGTACAGGTATTTGGGTTCAACATGTAAGAAGTAGAAAGTACAGGTATTTGAGTTCAAAGTGTAAGAAGTAGAAAGTACAAGTATTTGTGTTCAACATGTAAGAAGTAGAAAGTACAAGTATTTGTGTTCAACATGTAAGAAGTAGAAAGTACAGGTATTTGAGTTCAACATGTAAGAAGTAGAAAGTACAGGTATTTGAGTTCAACATGTAAGAAGTAGAAAGTACAGGTATTTGAGTTCAACATGTAAGAAGTAGAAAGTACAGGTATTTGTGTTCAACATGTAAGAAGTAGAAAGTACAGGTATTTGAGTTCAACATGTAAGAAGTAGAAAGTACAGGTATTTGAGTTCAACATGTAAGAAGTAGAAAGTACAGGTATTTGAGTTCAACATGTAAGAAGTAGAAAATACAGGTATTTGAGTTCAACGTGTAGTGGAGAAAAGTACTGATACCAGAAACATGTACAGTAAGGAAGTATTTGTACTCCACTACTTCCCCCCTCAGGCTGGCTGACCTGATGGAGGAGCATCAGGAGGAGCTGGCCACCATCGAGGCCATCGACTCTGGAGCCGTTTACACTCTGGCTCTAAAGACTCATGTGGGCATGTCCATCCAGACCTTTCGTTACTTTGCAGGCTGGTGTGACAAGATCCAGGTGAGGAAGCCTGGAGTGAAATTAAATCAAACTCATGTTAAAATGTAACTTGTGAAACCGCCAAATAACAGTTTTATACGGAAAATACATGGAATTCAAAGATGATATTATCTTGTTCACAGGGCAGCACCATTCCCATCAACCAGGCGAGACCCAATCGTAACCTCACGTTCACCAAGAAGGAACCAATAGGGTGAGAGTGGATTTAACACACACACACACACACACACACACACACACACACACACACACACACACACACACACACACACACACAGCATCACCACAATGCTTGCCCCACATAACATTAATACATTCATTGTATGTAGACTTGTATCATAAGCGAAACTCTTCCCCTTTCTTCTGCTCTCCTCAGAGTGTGTGCCATCGTGATTCCCTGGAACTACCCTCTGATGATGTTGGCCTGGAAAACAGCCGCCTGCCTGGCAGCGGGAAACACCGTGGTCCTGAAACCTGCTCAGGTCAGAGAGAAATAAAGAGCTTTTTGAACATTAAAGCATGGTGAATACTGATATACACCTGAACATCAGCAGGAGAGGACTCTTTAAAGTAGAGACACTACATACTGATATACACCTGAACATCAGCAGGAGAGGACTCTTTAAAGTAGAGACACTACATGCTGATATACACCTGAACATCAGCAGGAGAGGACTCTTTAAAGTAGAGACACTACATACTGATATACACCTGAACATCAGCAGGAGAGGACTCTTTAAAGTAGAGACACTACATGCTGATATACACCTGAACATCAGCAGGAGAGGACTCTTTAAAGTAGAGACACTACATACTGATATACACCTGAACATCAGCAGGAGAGGACTCTTTAAAGTAGAGACACTACATACTGATATACACCTGAACATCAGCAGGAGAGGACTCTTTAAAGTAGAGACACTACATACTGATATACACCTGAACATCAGCAGGAGAGGACTCTTTAAAGTAGACACACTACATGCTGATACACCTGACATCAGCAGATGAGGACTCTTTAAAGTAGAGACTACTACTGATAACACTGAAATCAGCAGGAGAGGACTCTTTAAAGTAGAGACACTACATACTGTATACCCTGAACATCAGCAGGAGAGGACTCTTTAAAGTAGAGACATACTGATATACACCTGAACATCAGCAGGAGAGGACTCTTTAAAGTAGAGACACCACATACTGATGGATTCCTGAAGATGAGCATATTAGAGCCCCTTTTCGCTAGCAAGCGTCCTCGTTTCCGAAACACAACACAGAGGAATGCATTCAGAAAATAAAGATGATGGTTTTAATAAATGCTGCTGTGTGTCTGCAGGTCACTCCACTGACAGCCTTGAAGTTTGCTGAGTTGGCGGCGAGGGCGGGGATTCCCAAAGGAGTCGTTAACATCCTGCCTGGATCAGGTGGGGTCTCACACTCGATCTGTCTTATGCTGGATGAATTATCAGCAGCTCATCGTCTAGCTCCACAAGAGTCAAAGTGAACTTCCTCTTCTCTTCATCCTCTTCTTCCCGGGCGCTGTACAACAAGAATAACGTTTAAAAGGGTGATTTGTAAAATATCCATAAAGACATAGTAAATCTGTTTACAGTTGTGTTTCATCTGGGTGTTGAGAGAGGTATCCATAGATCTCTTCATGTTGATCTCAAAGTGCACCAGATTGATGCTTTTAACTTCAATATTTATCTTCCCGGGGGAGCATGCCCCCGGACCCCCCCTATGCGAGGTCCACACACCACCTATAAAAATATCACTTTACACCTGTTTACACCTATATGCCTCAAGCCTTCATTGTAACTGTCACACTGTATCTGTGGGGAGTGTTGCAGTAGAACATTCCCCTATAGCGCCCGGTACATTAATGGGAAACCCTAAATGTTTGAGCACCCTCTATGAAACGTCAAGCTACCCCACAGTACCCCACCCCGCTGCCACTGAGCCTGACTTGTGTTGGGGGGCCTGACAGAAAAAGTTTGAGAACCACTGGGTTAAAGGCAGAGGTCACATGTCACCGTGCTGTATGTGTGACCATTAAAAGAGGGTTTCATCCTCCAATTCTATTCTTCTAGGAGCTCTGGTGGGTCAGCGTCTGTCCGACCACCCTGACGTCCGTAAACTGGGCTTCACAGGTTCCACTGAAGTCGGGAAACACATCATGAAGAGGTGAGATGAAGTAACACGCATCTATGAAACTTTAATCAACGTGTAATATCACTGCCAACCTCTGTGAATCTCCTCCGTCTGAAGCTGCGCCGTCAGTAACGTGAAGAAAGTGTCTCTGGAGCTCGGAGGGAAGTCCCCCCTCATCATCTTCAGCGACTGTGACATGGACAAGGCCGTGCGCATGGTGAGTCAGTGGAAGAAGGGTTGGAGTTGTTTTGTTGAAATGGCTGCAGGAGTTGAACGCTGCTGTGTTTCAACATCCAAAGGCTTTAGTGTCCTGTGTCGAAATAGAAATCTTAATTCCAAAGCTCCCCCAACAATACCAAGATGGCGGCGGTGGTGAATGCTGCCGTGTCTTCGGCTCCTCTCCAACTTCCTTTTATTTCGGTGTTTGTTTACATTTGGGGGTGTGCTTTTCACTTTGTTTCAGGGCATGAGCTCCGTGTTCTTCAACAAGGGAGAGAACTGCATCGCGGCCGGCAGACTGTTTGTGGAAGACTCCATTCATGACCACTTTGTGAAGAGAGTGGTACGTGTCTCTCTTCTTATCTCGCACTGAGGATGCCGTATGTTCAGAGGTTTGAGCAGCAAAACACTCCCTAGAGGCTGTGGATAGATTTCAGTGCTTTTGTCATGTTTTCTAAATATTGAATGTGTCAATAGCGCCAACACAGTGACGAGTCGTACAGGTGAAGTCAACATATAGCCGACTTGCTATTGATGACATTCAGAGATGGAGTACTCGAGTCCTGGACTCGTGACTCGACTCGGACTCGCGCACTGATTGACGCGACTTGGACTCGTGAATTCTCGCACAGGATGACTCGCACTCGGACTCGTGAATTCCCCCCCCCCACGATGACTCGGACTCGCGCACTGATTGATTCGACTCGGACTCGTGAATTCCCCCCCCCCTTCCACGATGACTCGGACTCGACTCGTACATTGACGCTCCGACTTGGACTGGACTCGAGCACATTTTCTCTGATCTGATGTCCTCTATCCTGTATGGTGAGTTCACGTACTGGGCCCCGCTGTTCCAGTCTAGAGATGTCTACAGACACACCCCGCATCGTGCTGTATGCTTTCACACATTCTGCTTCCACATTGGAAAAGAGCAAAATGCTGTTATGTGGAAACAATATAGAAGAGAAGGCTCCGTAACACATTACTCTAAGGATCGAGTTCAGACATACAGGCTGTCTTGAGCACTATCATCAGAGTAACGTGATCTAATCAGTAAATAAAGATTCAGCCGATAACGAAAGCACATACTTAACATGCAGAATGACTCATTTTGCATGCTAAGTAGCCATGTGCTTTCTGGGGATAAATCTTTATCAAAACTGATTTAATCCGTAAAAGTTCCTTCAAAATAAGAGTCCCGATCTTATTACTATCAAAATAAAAGTGCAAAACGAAAACTTTACCATAGGAAAATATTGGCATACAAATATAATCACTTTCTCTAAAAGGTAACTCATTTTAAATATAGTTTATTTATATATATAATATTAATATTATAAATAAGCTTTATATTTGTATAGCACCTATTACAAGAATTGTAGCCAAACTGGCTTCACAGCAGTTCAATAGACAGGATAACAGCAATGTAGAGGAGCAGCTACATTTCAAAACATATATCCACGAAGATTAATACATGAAGACTTGTGACTCGGACTTGGACTCGGACTCGAACACAGGTAATGATGACTCGGACTCGACTTGGACACTCCTTGGTGACTCGGACTTGGACTCGGACTCGAAGAGTGGTGACTCGAGGGTGACTTGGACTCGTAAATTGGTGACTTGACTACAACACTGATGACATTACATTCCTGTAATTTTGCATCTCATTGTCACTAGAGATGCTAATCCAAAGCGTTAAGCCTCTGAGGATCCACTAACTGGACATTATTGACACACGCATAGCTTTCCAGTTAAATACAGTCCCTATTATGTATATTAAAAGGAAATAATTGGAGGTGTGTGGCGCAGTGGGTTGTGCGTTGGTGTTGGGATCAGTGTGTGGTCAAAAACAGTTTGGCTTTCCGGCTGAACCTGAATCCACAGACATTGGTTCCTACCCACAGTGTTAATTGGTACAGTCACATAGTACGTTTATTATTTATCGAGCCAGCATTCTTTAGCTTGGCAGACAAAATGTTCATACTTCAATTCCGTAAAAACTCTGAAATGAGAGATTTTGAAACGACACCCTGACTGACTGAGTTATTTTGCATCTGGTCGCACCTACGTGTGTTTCTCTCAGGTTGAGGAGGTGAAGAAGATGAAGGTCGGTGACCCTCTGGACCGGTCCACAGACCACGGACCTCAGAACCACAAAGCCCACCTGGACAAACTGGTGGATTTCTGTCAGGCTGGGATCAAAGAGGGGGCCACGCTGATCTGTGGAGGAAACCAGGTGCAGAGACCAGGTACACCTTCATGAGGTCAGCCATCAGCAGGCAGGTTGTTTCTGACGGGAAGAGTAAAGCTCCTCCTTTAAGGCGCCACCAGGCAGATTTTGATTTTTGATTTTGATATACTTTATAATCCCCGTGGGGACATTTTGTCTCTGCATTCGACCCATCCTAGTGTTAGGAGCAGTGTGCTGCCATTTTGAACGGCGCCCGAGGAGCAGTGTGGGGAACGGTGCCTTGCTCGGGACACCTCGGTAGCACTTGGTCTTGCCGGGACTTGAACTGGTGACCTTCCAGTTGCCAAGCCAAGTCCCTATCGACTTCGCCACCACCGCCCCTGTGTGTAACGTGGTCTCTGGTTGTGTGTCTGCCTCCAGGTTTCTTCTTCGAGCCCACGCTCTTCACCGATGTTCAGGACCACATGTTCATCGCTAAAGAAGAGTCCTTCGGCCCCATCATGATCATCTCCTCGTTCAAGGGCGGGTAAGAGCCTGTGTCCACTTCTGAGCATCTGTCTCCTATTGCTTCCAATTAGGAGATCATGTAATCTAATGCGATAACCTAAAAGGAAATGGCAGAACCCAGGGCCTTTCTTCTGAGCAGTCTGCCCTTTTTGTGTTGCCTCTCCGACACTTCAAAGTAATATCCTTTAAGGTTTCAGAAAAGCAGCGGGGAAGACGCTGTAGGAATTGGAGAAGAAGCTTGTCTTGACCCTGTCTTTCAAATCCTAACAAAGAACCAAAGCTCATGTGTTTGAACGGATCGACCGGCAAATACTAAACGCATTTTGCAGATCAAAAATGTTTTTATTGCGTTTCGACAATGCGTAACCAGGGTTTGTCACTTAGAAATGAAAAGCAAAATATATGCAAACGAATGAGACGGTGATTGTGTGTACAATTTATACTTAATGGAACAGCTGGGGGCATTGAAAATCGCCTGGCCCTTTACGCTGATATCGTTTTATCCTGTCATTCCCAGCGCTCAATACACTGATGAAGGATGTTGGTACGTTCTCAGGGTATAAGGTGAATAGTTCGAAATCTAGCATTCTTCTACCTAAAGAATCTGAAAGACTTAATGCAGCTCTTCAAACAGATTTCCCTGGAAGGTTTTAAATATTTAGAATACACCTGAAATAGAAGACCTCGTTCCAACAAACTATGACCCCACAATATCTTCTGTGATTAATACTGAACGTATTTTTGATAAAATGCTGAAGAGGTTTTGTGCCTTTCTCTCTGTCTCATCCTCTCTCTCTCTCTCTCTCTCTCTCTCTCTCTCTCTCTCTCTCTCTCTCTCTCTCTCTCTCTCTCTCTCTCTCTCTCTCTCTCTCTCTCCTCTCTCTCTCTCTCTCTCTCTCTCTCTCTCTCTCTCTCTCTCTCTCTCTCTCTCTCTCTCTCTCTCTCTCTCTCTCTCTCTCTCTCTCTCTCTCTCTCTCTCTCTCTCTCTCTCTCTCTCTCTCTCTCTCTCTCTCTCTTCCTCAGTGATGTGGACGACGTCCTGAGGAGAGCCAACGCCACAGAGTTCGGCCTGGCGTCGGGGGTTTTCACGCGGGACATCAGCAAAGCTCTGTACGTCAGCGAGAAGCTGAACGCCGGCACCGTGTTCGTCAACACTTACAACAAGACGGACGTGGCTTCGCCTTTCGGAGGATTCAAGCAGTCCGGATTCGGAAAAGACCTCGGTGAGAAACAGCTGACTCTGGTGTTCGTGCAGGGGGAAGAATTGGCATTTCAATTCAACAATGAATCACTTAAGTTTAAACGCGATGGACACGTCTCCATACGGACACACTGCAACATTAGCATGCTCTTATCTGTTATGGATAAAAACAGGATGATATATTTTATAATGATGTGAAAAAGCCATCCTGCACACTTTAACTTCTGATGATTATATTCAGTTGACTCTCCACTTCTACTTGAATAACATTTTAAACAAAAGGTTTCTATATTTTTCATTATTTTAAACAACATAGCTACAAGACGCACGGAGGCATTTAAACAACATAGACGCACGGAGGCAAACCATTACATTGAAATATATATAATAAAAGAGATTAAATAAAAACAAAAACAATTGGGCAGTCGCAACATTATCCTCGAAAGCAAACATGGTCCCAGCAGTTTGAGAAGCACTTCACTTTTCCTTTCAGCCACATCGCTCTCGTGGATTCCCGTTGTTCTTATTTCTTAGCATGTTTGACGCATTAACATTCCCTAACTGAGTAAACGGGTCCCACACCCTATCAAAGGTCCTTTTCAGAATATCCGTTATCTTCTCCAGAGAACAGCAATTACTCATTCCCCTCAGCCATTGGCCAACCTCTTTTCAGGGGTGTCTGAAGTACTTATTGTCTGTTCCTCCGTCTCTACAACAGGACAAGACGCTCTGAATGAATACCTGAGGACGAAGGCAGTGACCATCGAGTACTAAGAGGTGGAGGAAGCGGTGAAAAGGGATTTCCTCACTATAATTGACTGCCTCTCGTTAGTGAATACTAATCCTGTGCCTTAGCGCGATCAATCCAACACATGAACGTTAAGTCCTGATCCATGCTGTCGTAAGTACTGTCGTATAAATACGCCCGAGTGACCTCAGACTGTTTGTAATCAATGTGATCTAGTAAGAAAGGGATGATGTGAAGCATCAGGATCCTGATCAACAGGTCAGGGTTTTTCTTCATTAACGACCGCTTCGCTGCACATTATCCAGCTTGTTACACGGCGACGTACAAAATAAACCAACGACTTGTTTCAGGAATATTGATAAAAAATGATTTAAAAATAATTGAGTGTTTACTTCCTGTCTGTCTTCTTCTGCTGTTCCCGTTAGTGTTTACTTCCTGTATTCTTCTGCTGTTCCCGTTAGTGTTGACTTCCTGTCTGTGTTCTTCTTCTGTTCCCGTTAGTGTTTACTTCCTGTCTTCTTCTGCTGTTCCCTTTAGTGTTTACTTCCTGTCTCTCTTCTTCTTCTTTTCATGTTAGTATTTACTTCCTGTCTGTCTTCTTCTGCTTTTCCTGTTAGTGTTTACTTCCTGTCTGTCTTCTTCTGTTGTTCCCTTTAGTGTTTACTTCCTGTCTGTCTTCTGCTGATTTCTCTGACGTCCAGCACTTTGTTTTAACCTCTTTCCTTCTCTTGTTCACTTTTCTTTTCTGTGGACAGTTTAGCACGAATTCAAAGTTTCCGGCTCGCCACAAATATAATAATCTATTTTCAAAAACTATTCATGGTGTTTTCTCATGGATAAACTTAAGCTTGTTGTCCACAGCTGACGTTAAATTGACCGGACTTCTTTATGCGGATTTATATCACTGCTCATAGTCACTTGATTCCCCTTAGCAACAGTCTGTTCTCCTTAGCAACAGTCTCCTAGCGAAAAATAACAGACTTCTGGAATGTACAACTCGACCAATCGGAATCGAGTATTTGACTAAGCCTTGTAATTAGTCTAACGGATGATTGTTTAGTCCTGATCCATGCCGTTGTGATCTACACCCAAGTGACCTCAGACTGTTATTAATCCATGTGATTGAGTTACGAAATGGAAATATTTGTAACAGACTGCCTGAGTTTCTGATATGGCTTACATTAGGTCAGAGAAGTACAGGTTCTGAATAAAAACTGCTGTGAATCTCACCACTGTGTCCATTTGTATTCTTATTAGTTCATGTATGATGACGTTTGACTTTTTTAAAATTATTTTTTCAATTCACACAGATTTTTACGTCGATGCTATATCAGAAAATAACTAAATTACGACACTTTAGAGTATTTGCACTTGGATTTTATCTGTTTTCTGCCATTATTCCTGTATGAAGCTGCAGTGATGTTGACATGAATCAGATCAACCGCTGATATCCACATTTTGACTGCACTCATATTTGTTAAGTATAAAAACACATGATATTCTATATGATATAATGCAGTACTTTACTACATATCAGTATTTAAACGTGGCCCCATATTTACAAACTACAACATTACAATGCTCTTACAAGTATGTTTTTAATTATAAATTCAGTTGACTGTGTAATGCTTGAATATCATTTTGAATTCAGGACTTTTACTTTTTAGGGGTACTTAAAGTAATTGACTACTTTCTCAATATCTGAGTACTTATTGTAAGGGGGCGTGTCATCTCTGTGGTGAAAGTTATTAATGTTCATATGTTAACCCATTATCAACATATAATGACCAGAGTTGGACTCCAGTGCTGCCGAAACCTACTACACACCATCTTCATCCAAGATATTCCCAGGAGTTTTCAGATGGAGTGTGCGAGGGCTTTTGTTTTGAAATAACTTCCGGGTATTCTGCCCCGCCCCCCAGCTCCAATGTTCATAATTTGACCATTTAGTAAGATGAAAAGCACACGTAAAAAAGCATTGCAGTCAAGTCACTGTTCTGTTAACTGGTTCACGAAACGAAAGCAATTGTTCCTAACGTGCACGGAATAAATGACCGGTTATGGTCACCTACTTTAATTTAGAAATCTGTTTCTGCACGCGCCTACCGTAAATCATAGTATACGAGCCTACGTTGGATTACTGTAAACGACGAAGGGGCTGTTTGCCAAATAGCAGGCTGGTTTTATTGCATTTGGAAGCAACAGTAATATGTGGTATCTTTTGGTGTACGTTTATTTATTTTGAATGACATAATATACGGACATGTGCAGGGAGGAAGGTGCACTGCACAGTTATTATTTTATATATAATTAGGCATCTTTCTATCTAATAAAGGATGTAAAAATAAAAGTGGCGTTTTTATTTGACATTCTGGGGTTGTAGAAAAGACATTTAAATAATTATTACTACACAGAGAAGCGTCACGGTGCTCGCGCATCTTACGCACGGACCCGCAGCTGAATCCATCCTCAGGTCGACATCTTTTATACAAAATAAGGGGGCTTGCTTTTTTTTTAAATAGCCCACTCAATATGATCACACCACCGTGTTTCAGCCCACCGCCTCGTTTTATTGGTGCCTTTTAAAAGCTGGGATGGGCACCATTCTGCAGGAGCGCGCGCCACAACAACACGCGGAGAGGGTTTCCATCATCAGGGACAGGAAGAACAACAACACGCCTAATGTGGCCAGGTATCTCACATATTATTAATATGATGTACTAAAATGTTCAGACCGATGCCCTGACGCCTCCATGGATCCGGGTATCCGCGGTTTGATCTGCAAATGCATGTGTCCCCCTTAATAACACGAAATACACGCAGACGACAGGATATGGTGTTGCTAGATTTGAATTGTGTGTTTTCTATGCATTGGCTGTGTCTGTTAATATGTCCTCGGTTTCTCTTCTTCCAAAGCAGCAGAATGGGCAGACGGCAGACACAAAGGAAGCCGGTGCAGCCGCAGTACATGCTACCAAGTCAAGAAAATATGAATGAGAAGGTGAGAGTGAAGCACAACTGGAGGTGTGAGAGGAATAATCCATCCTGTAAACCGCTTGGAAACCATTTTGATGACTACATATCATTTTTTAAGCAGCAATGTTACATATGTTCTGATTGGACATATTTGTTTGCTTTAAATTAATAGAATGCTGATCTTTTTGTCAGAAAAAAAGCCATTTGAAGACATCTCCTAGACCTAGAGCTCTTAGAAATTGCAATGGGAATGAAAATGTTCTGGATTGTCCGAGGAAGCAACAGTGACAAAGTTTCACCATTACTGTGAAGTGAGGATGTGTTTAAAGAATGAAGGTGTATTAGTAGATGTGTGTGAGGCATGAAAGGCGCCGTATTATTATTATGAATACCATCTCTCTGTTCATAGAGGCTTCAGCCGAGAAGGAAGCAGAAGCCGAACCCCCCCTCCACCAAACGAGCTACCTCTCATCACAGGTGAGATATACAGACATGTTATTCATTGGGATAAACCCCTTGAGATGCCCCGTCTCGTTTTCAAAGATGTTTGTGAAAAGTTCAGAGAGCAGGATTACAGTGTTGGTAAAAACTATCATCTCGTGTTTGGTGTAAAGCAGGGGTGTCAAACTCAATTTCATCGCGGGCCACATCAGCATTATGGTTGCACTCAAAGGGCCGGTTGTAACTTTAAGACTATATAAAAATACATATATATAAAATAATGTTATTGCCTCTGCATTGGATTATCATCGGATAGGGTAATAACTTCATAATTAACTACGTCTGAAAGCAGAAGTCTAGGGCAAATAATTGCAAGTCTCTTCAGTGCGTATGTCCCAAAATGATTTAAAAAGAAAAGGCAAATTCTGGAGAAAAAATAAATAGAAGTGACATTTTGAAATACAAATCTAATTCTGAGAAAAAGGGATTCTATGAAAAAATGCATATTTTGAAGAAAAAAAGGCAAATTCTGAGAAAAAAGTGATATTTGAGATGCATTGTGGGACATGTAGTTTATGGGCAACGTGCTTCTGTAGCATGTAACCGTATAATAAACATATTATATTATTTGCAAGCTCTTGTGGGGCCACATAAAATGAAGTCGCGGGCCGAATCTGGCCCCCGGGCCTTGAGTTTGACACCCCTGGTGTAAAGCATCAGCTGTTCTCTCTTCTCTGTGAGCTGTTCGGTTCTGTAGGATAATACTTTCAGTCTGAATACTTCTACTGCCTGAATCTGCTTCATGGTTTCCACTTTCTTTGCTTCATTTGTTCTGTTTCTAATTCAGCAGGTGAACCGGTATGTTCATAACATAGTGTGTGTGAGCTTAGCTGTGTGTGTTAAACTGAAACGGAGCGTTTTCTGTCAGCTCAGATTGTATTCTGCTTCTTTAACCTGCAGTATGTGCTCATGAGGTTCACTGCTGGAGTGGAGGCTGCAGCCTGGATGTGCTTTGTAGGAGCAAAACGCTCATTTGGCCATTGCTGATTGCTTTATCATAATGTTTCACACCACAATTGTCACGTGGATCTGGTTTAAGGTATTTAGTCTACCTGTTGGGTTTGTGTGGAAAGAGAAGGCGGGTGATTTGGTTCCAATCCCGTTTGTTGACTGTATGGTTCTTTGGTTCGTCTGTTTGCTTTTCTTTATTAAACTTTATTAAACGTAACCTCAGTCCGGACTGCTTATTGGGAACGAGTCACAATGACGAAACTTTGATTGGAGGTTTTCTCACTACATGCTTGATGAGAGGATTTCTGATCCTAAATATCTTGGCATCTTCTAAGGTCACATTGTTCTGTTGTCTTACCGAATGCACTCAAGTGAAAACATCTTATTGATATTTCTTGCCTCTCTGTTTTGATTTGCTTTGCATTTAACATTGAGGTAATCCAGAAGATACTCGGATTAGGTTACTGATTACATTTTCTTAACTATTGTAACGGAACATATTTGCTAACATCATGTTAACGTCTCCCTCCAGAACTCAGGGATCCTCGGAGGCAAAGAGCAATCGTCCGTCTCCTGCAGAGGACAGATCTTCTCAGCATAAAGAACACAGCGGTGTCAGAACCAGCCGACGCTCAGCAGCTTTTCCCTGCCACAATCTGTCAAAAACCAGCCCTGATCTGGAACCACCTTCAGAGGTACTGTTGGAGCTTTGTATCGCCTTGTATTATTTAATAGTTCAACATTTCTTGCTGTTATTGTTTCTAGTAAATGTATTCTTAGTTATTGAAGTTCTTTAAAGGTCCCCTAGTATACTGTTCTTCATCAATATATCACAGGTCTCAGATAAATCCAGAGCCTGTCTCTGATTGGCTGAAACACCAAACAGATCATTGCAGCATTACCCATAATCCCCTCTGTTTCAGCCCTGTTTCCAAAGTGCTGATTCTCTGTCTGCTACTTTAGATGAAAATAAGGAGCCCCTCCCCACGCCCCTCTGATGCCCCTTTCACACCAACGCGTTTTCAGCTCCGGCACGGAGCTAGAGCCTGAAAAGTGCCGGGTTTTCCTGTTCACACCGCAGCGGCGCCGGCTCTTAGCTCCGGAATCCGGTTCACTTCCAGCTCCAAAAAATTGTCGGTCCAGAGGCAAGAGCTTCGGAGCTAAGAGGCGACGTCGCTTACGTCTCTCTTACGTCGAGGCGTGCAGGAAACTAAACCCACCTCCTCTGAACATGGGTCGACTGTCAGCCTGCCTACAAGCAGTAGTGCCTATAAACACACTTTATAAAGTCAGACAGCACTAACCAGGCTTCGTGTGATTTCTGTTTATGTGTACCTTACTTTGACCATCCGTTCACTGTTTATCGATCATTGTGGAGAGAGGCAGACGTGTTGTTTTGTATTATTGCAGCTATCGGATGCAAGTAGTCAGTTTAGCTTCACCCGTTTTATACCAGAGAAACTTTCATAACAGCGTTGTGATACCGAACAGTGTCAATTCAGACGGACACACATTCACTTAGGCTAAGGGGAACTGGGGATATGCGTCAGCTGCTTGTGTGAGTCGGACAGTGAATACTTTAGAGCGGCCGCTGCAGTGTGAGCTAACCGGGAGCTAACGGGAGAATAAACTCCCGTGGAAGAGCAGCCAGCACTGCAGCGGCCGCAGAAACACATGAATAAACAATGAACCACGGCACTCTGGAGCAAAGCATAAGGTTGGAGAAGTCGTTATTTAATTTAATCTGACTTCGTGTGATTAAAAGCAACACGATCATCGACCCGACGCAGTTCCCCGTTGTTGTTGTGAGCGCTGTAACGCAGCACCAGTCGGGCTCTGGGCGGTGTGAACAGAGCGGGAGCCGAAAAGAGAAACCGGGGCTGAACCAGAAAAGCTCCCGCTAGAAAGGGAAAAGCGCTGGTGAGAAAGCCGCATGAGAGACATCTGGTTACAAAGAACTCAATGGAGCTCTAGAGGAGATTCAGGTGATAGTTACCTTGGTTGCTGATTGGCTAATGGTTACACAAGACAACACATCGTTATGACATCATAAAGTAGCCAAAATCTGATCAGATCATTTTCAGACAGGTTTTTATAGAAATGGATCAAAAAGAGAGAGAATCTTTGTTCCTGAAACTTTCAGAGTCTCTTTCCACAGAGGGGACACATGTTGATGTAGAAGAGACATGAAGAAGAGGGGACACATGGTGATGTAGAAGAGACATGGAGAAGAGGGGACACATGTTGATGTAGAAGAGACATGGAGAAGAGGGGACACATGTTGATGTAGAAGAGACATGAAGAAGAGGGGACACATGTTGATGTAGAAGAGACATGGAAAAGAGGGGACACATGTTGATGTAGAAGAGACATGAAGAAGAGGGGACACATGTTGATGTAGAAGAGACATGAGGAAGAGAGGACACATGTTGATGTAGAAGAGACATGAGGAAGAGGGGACACATGTTGATGTAGAAGAGACATGGAGAAGAGGGGACACATGTTGATGTAGAAGAGACATGAAGAAGAGGGGACACATGTTGATGTAGAAGAGACATGGAGAAGAGGGGACACATGTTGATGTAGAAGAGACATGAAGAAGAGGGGACACATGTTGATGTAGAAGAGACATGAAGAAGAGGGGACACATGTTGATGTAGAAGAGACGTGAAGAAGAGGGGACACATGTTGATGTAGAAGAGACAT
Source organism: Champsocephalus esox (assembly GCA_036324585.1). NCBI lineage: Eukaryota > Metazoa > Chordata > Actinopteri > Perciformes > Channichthyidae > Champsocephalus > Champsocephalus esox. The sequence goes on from CM070495.1 coordinate 42,999,897, forward strand.
GAAGAAGTGCATTTTGCATAATAGGGGACCTTTAATTTAATTATCTGTTTTACTTCTATATCATTTTGTGCGCGACAGGTCGGAGTTCTGAGCGTCGATGGCGACAGCGACAGCGACCTGTCGGAATCAGAGAGACTTCCTGTGGGCTCTTTTAGCCGTGTTCCCCCTGAACTCCATCTGAGACCAGAAGTCATCGAGGCTGAAGACCTTTCCTCTCGCTGCCAACGACCCAGAGGACACGGACTCGGTGCTTTTGACTTCCCGGACTTCCTGCCGCCACCTTTTAACTCGTGGAGTCTGAGTCATCTGGCGGTTTTCTACAACACGGAGGGTCGGGGGGCTCCAAGACCCAGAGCTGTGGGCCCTTTGGAAAGATACTTAGAGAGGCTTCTTCAACTGGAGTGGAGGCAAATCCAGTCCGTGGAGGAGGACGGTGGGAATCCGGGAGATTTTTCCTCCAGCTGCCATAAATCCGCTGCGTCCTCCTCCTCTCGCCTCAGCTCTCCGAAGTGTATCCTTCAGTGTCAGCGCTCCTTCCCTCTCACCTTCCTCTCCTCTTTGGCCAATCACTCGGCACTACTTTCTGGATGCGCTTGTAGCACTTCCTGCTGTCGATCAACGTCCAGGATTCCCAGAAGGAGCTACAGCGAGAGTCGGATCCCTTCCTCGGACAGGACCTCCAGAAATCAGAGGTTCAGCAGCCCTCTGAGGAACAGCCACATGAAGAGGATGCAAGCCTCAGGGAATCTACGTAACCCGGTGCAAGGTGCTGATGAGTGTCCGTCTACTTCTGAAGAAAACAGGGTTACAGAGGTGTTGGACAACAGGACTACAGGAGGAGGGCTTGGGAGGAGGGGGAGTGGTTCAGCGCAAAGAAGAGGAGTAGGAGAAGAAAGACTAGAGAAAAGACAAAGTGGAGAAGAAAGACTAGAGAAAAGACAAAGTGGATCAGAGCAACGACGAGGAGGAGAAGAACAACTAGAGAGAAAAATAAGTGGTTCTGAGTGTAGACTAGGAGGAGAAGAAAGACTAGAGAAAAGACTAGAGAAAAGACTAGAAGAAAGACTAGAGAAAAGACGAAGTGGTTCTGAGGTTAGACGAGGAGGAGAAGAAAGACTAGAGAAAAGACTAGAAGAAAGACTAGAGGAAAGACGAAGTGGTTCTGAGGTTAGACGAGGAGGAGAAGAAAGACTAGAGAAAAGACTAGAAGAAAGACTAGAGGAAAGACGAAGTGGTTCTGAGGTTAGACGAGGAGGAGAAGAAAGACTAGAGAAAAGACTAGAGGAAAGACGAAGTGGTTCTGAGGTTAGACGAGGAGGAGCTGAGCTGAAGGATCCAGAAATAAAACCAGACGCTGTCGCTGCAATAATGGACAATTTACCTGGTTTTAAAAAGTCTCCAGGAGGCAGACACAAGCAGGTGGACTTTGTTTTATGACAGCAGGTTGTAAGTGTAATCCGTATGCAATATTTGGAAACTTCACGTCAAATATTTCATTACGAATGTATGTTTTCAGCGACAGGAAGTGTAGCAAGATTGTAGTTTTTTCATTCCTGGATGTCATCCTCTGCCAGATTAGTCTCTGAGAATATTATGTTTAATCCAATGCTGTTATTGCAGGTATATAGTCATGCAACAGTTTACGTGTTTACATGCTCTACAGATCCATTTACTTTTACATTTGAATCAAGCACAATACACTATCTATTAATCTGTGTTCAGGAATTTTGATTCTGTTTTGGTTTGTCAACAACCTGCTGAAAAATAAAGCTTTACCAAACTATTATAACTGGCAGATGTTATTTTTTAGAAGTCAAAATAGTAGGCTTAGTTCAATAAAACACAAATGGCACTGTCTGTCCTGATGAAGGCCTAGGCATCACAAAGGTCCTCTCTGTTTAGCTCAGGGGTGTCAAACTCAAGGCCCGGGGGCCAAATCTGGCCCGCGACTTCATTTTATGTGGCCCCGCAAAAGCTTGCAAAGAATATAATACATTTATTATACGGTTAGATGCACTTTACCATAGCACTTTACAGAAGCAGGTTGCCCTTAAACTACATGTCCCACAATGCATTTTGTTTTGTGACATGCGCACTGAAGAGACTTGCAATTATTTGCCCTGGAATTCTGCTTTTCAGACGTAAGTTATTATCCTATCCGACAATAATCCAATTCAGAGGCAATTATGTAATATAATACATTATATATTTATATATGTATATTTATATAGTTACAACCGGCCCTTTGAGTGCAACCATAATGTTAATGTGGCCCGTGATGAAATTGAGTTTGACACCCTCTGGTTTAGCTGATACAGGACACAGCTTTTAAAAATGTCTTGGTTTCTTCTTTTCTAAGGTTTCATTGTTTGGTCGTCTTACATAATGCACTTAAAGGGGCCCTGTTATTCTCAGCTTCATGCTGGGACATGTCTCCATGCTTTAATGTTCAAAAAGCTCTTTATTTCTCTCATTAGCCGCATTCACACCAAGTACTTTGTCGTACTTAGTGCCCAGTACTTAGTTCCCAGCCAGCACTTAGTAGTGCCCCCATGGAATAAATTCCTGGGCAGTGGTGGCTGGTGGAAAATATCTTTGGTGGGGCTATGGAAATAGGGAACAAACCATAATAGGGCGGTCCGGGGGATCCTCCCCGGAATACATTTTTGAGAAATTACCCCTTAAATTATGACTTCTGGTGATGTTAGGCTTCAAAATATGAGATAATCCATAATCTTCAGTGTGGTTAGCTGGGAATCTTCCAAAACTGTGCAACAGTACAGTAGGCCCACACAAACTGCAGAACACAGGTGCTTTGGGAACACTCAAATGATTTAATTCCCATTTAAAATCAGGAGACTAAATACGAAGTGTGTGTGTGTGTTTGTGTGTGTGTGTGTGTGTGTGTGTGTGTGTGTGTGTGTGTGTGTCATACTTGCCAACCCTCCCGATTTTCGCGGGAGACTCCCGATTTCATTGCCCTCTCCCGGTTTCCTCCCGGGGCCAGATTTCTGACAAAATCAGATTTACTCACGACTGTTTCCACTCGGACTTTAATACAGCCACCTTTGTTTGGTTTCCATGGTAGCGCGCAGGGCCGCCCCTCCCTACAGGCCAATCACGCAGGCTGCATGGGGCCCTGCCTTGCGCAGGGGGCCCCACCCAGAGCCATTTAATAGAAGAGTTACGACATCTCCGTTCACTCCAATGGACCACTTTTTTACAGCAATGGCGGATCGTGGAGCCTCTCAATCGTTCCCCGGAAGTTAGCGCCAAGGCTGGCAGAGCTGTGGAGTTGCAGCATAATAGACCGTTCGTGACGGACTTTTAAAGGTAAGAAGAAGTTTAAAGATGTATATTGCGGATATTATCAGTACATCTGATTCAAATGAACATGTGTATTAAAGGATGTCAGTGGATTATCCCTAAATTAGTAGATTTAGGGAACGTTTACAGATAACAGATTAAGCTAGCATACCGAAGCAAGTTAGCAACACACGTTGAACAGCCTTCAATTGTACATTCCGTTCTCTCTGTCATTTCGTCCAACATGTTGAATTAGAGAAGAGGGGGTTCTAAACGGGATTGTATGCGGGGGTGGAGGGAGTTAAATATTAGATAAATATAACTTTGGTGCGTGTAAGAGTGAGTGTTTTTAGCAGAGCCATATTGTGTCCTTGTGATTCTGTTGATTATTACCCGTCTGTATAATGTTGCAGCTCAGCTGGTTCTGGATTGATGGCAAAGGGAGAGGGATTTAAGTGAGCGTGAAAACACAAGGTACGTTTAATACAACTGTTTTATATAAGTAAACACCTTATCTCCCCAAGGCAATATGTGTGCTATATAGGTGTGTGTATAACCCTTTCTCGTGTATGTTACTCCCTCTTTCAGCACAAGAACCAGAGGTGGATTCAATGGAGCCTGAATACCTGCACTGAGACCCTCACCCTGCACCCTGAGTCTCAACTCTCTGTGTTTTTCAAGCCTTTCCCTGTTTTTTTGTATTAAACAAAACATTAAGCTCTCCCAATGGTGTGGTTTTCGTTTTGTGAAAAAGTGCAAATGCCGTGTTTGTATATAATTACATCACATATTTTGTTGCTGTTGGTCATGAAATTGCTCCTGCTGACTTGAGCCAGCCATTTTTTCCTCCGCTCTGTGTCAGTGGGGAAGCCGTACATTCGTACTCCTTTCTCTGAGCGATTTGAGCATCCCCAGGCAGCACAGCAAACCATGATGGCGACTAGGAGCAGCACAGCAAACCATGGTGGCGACTAGGAGGCAGCACAGCAAACCAGGACAACACGGAGGAAAAGGCACCAACAAACTGCATGATATGCTATTCAATGTTTATTGAATTCCATGTATTTGCAATGGATGTTCCTAAAGCAACACATTTAACATCATCATCATCATCATCATCATCATCATCATCATCATCATCATCATCTGCTGCTGCTGCTAGTCACCTGTCGGTCTCCTGTCCTTTCTGAAAGCCATAAAGATGACATTAGTCATTTAGATAACTTGTGTCCTCAATTACCAGGGGATTACTGAAACTACCATGAATTTAAGAAAATGGTAGAAATGAATCCAATCTGAATTTTAAAGCATTACTTTAGATCCCTCTCCCTCTAAATGTATCAATAAACATTAGAAAGTGATGCTCCTGACTACCATACAAGTTTAAGAAGATACTATTGGTTTGAAAGAATTCAAAGCTATAAATAAACAGCAACAGGCTCTTTAACCAAGGCACTGTTAGCCTAACATGTAAACTAGTTGTTCACAATAATCCTAATATTATCACTTAATATTAGCTAATTCGATTTTATTTTTGAAAACATTGATGTAAATACATACACATATCGATTTGTTGTGTAAATATTGCAAATCAAAACCTTTATTCACTAATAATTACCAAAAATCGTAGTTCTATCTCCTGTTATCAATGCATTCACATTGCCCGCCATGAACTTCCGGGGAACGATCCCTCGTCTACATGAACCACGTGACGATAACGGTTTTTGGACTTCCGGTGTCGTAACTCTTCTATTAAATGGCTCTGGCCCCACCCAGAGGGCCTCAGCTGCTGTGTGCAGTTCTCCGTGCACCCCCCCGCGAGAGTGAGGTGACAAGGGGTGCACGTCTGTAATCCGACACCGTTGCAATGAATCGACATCTGTCCAATCACGGCTTTGATACGGCCACTAGTGCAGATGAAGAGATGTCGGTGAAAAGACAGTTTCAGTCCGGCGCAAGCAAGAGGGGAAAAAAACAAAACATGAAACTAGAGCATCACTCGAAGGTGGGTTATTGTATGAGTCAAAAATGTACAACTTGCGAATGTTGTATAAGTCAAATTGCCAATTGCCATATTAAAACATCAGCTGCAATTCACGACATGAAGAAGGCAGTCTCTGCATAGCATATAGGCCAGGGATGGGCAACTTTGATGGTGGTGAGGGCCACATCATTGATGGGCCCCCACATGGGCCGCAGATTCACTTGGAACACACACACACACACACACCACACACAAATTCCATGTGTTGTATGTAATTATTGTGTGTGTATTGAGATTAACCATTAGATGACATAAACATGAAGTCATGAACACTAACCCAGACATTAGTTGTCTAACTTGAACCTAAAACACTTGTAGCCAGTCTCTGCATGCCCTTATTCCACAATAAGGGGAATGTCAACACGCCCGCACTCTGCTGTTCCTCAGCGCCGCCCCCCCTCCCTCCCGCTGAAATTATTAATGAAAAGCATAGTAATCATAGATAACACGGCAGGGTCCGTGACAGTTTGTTTTCATCTGATCTCAAATAAACAAAGTCTTGGTTTTAAGAATATTAAACTTGTTTCGCCAAATTCAGATGATAAATACAACTTTTAAGCTTGTAAAGGCATAATTACAAGAGGCAAGCTAACGTCACAGCAGGCATAACAACAGCCGGTGTTTCTTGTGAGGGTTTCCCCGGGAAACAAACAAAATACACACAAATGCGTCACAGATTATTTTGCGGTATTTGAAATCATGTACGCAGCTCGCGACGTAACTAGGAGTCTAGTGGACGGTATCAGTACTACAAGTAAAACAAATTAAAATATTCTTGTTTTTTTTATTAATTACGTTGTTTATAAATTAAACGCGGGCCGCCATTTGCCCATCCCTGATATAGGCTAATGGAGATGCAGTTATTTCAACCCAGTCTCATAAAAAAACGTGTAATAACTACGTTGGTCCACAACGTAGGACGTTGTATTTCTACAAAATCGCCTCTGAAATTGTAAGATGCCTACGTTTTTTTTCACCATTCAATCCAATGGCTGGCGTCTATGTCACGTGATCTTCACATTTCTCCCATGCAGAAAAAAAAACATAGCCGACATTCATTTTATTCTCGGTGGAAAATGCCTATTTTAAAGTTAGTTTGGCGATTAAAATGCCTTTTGATGTCATTTGATGCGAGAAATATGAGTTGTTATTTCAGATTATGTGTGCAGTGGATGTACATGATCTTTAGTTTGCTGGTTATTATGAAGATTACTTCAAGAAATTGTGTCTATACAACGTTTTCATTGTTACCAAGGTGGTTGCTAGGGACGCTGCTATTGATATTATTTCTGTTCAAGGCTAACGCTGAGCCTCTGAATTAGCCCTGAGCGAAAAAAATCTTAACGACGTTAGCACAGAAACTCTAGCTATACCAATCGATATACTTACATGTGTATAAGCACTTCGAGATTTGTCTTGGCAGATGAGAAGCGCTATATAAATTAAATATATATTATTACAGTATTGGATCTGCCCAAACAAGCTTAGATAACATCCTGAGAGTCCACAGATTATAGAAATATAAGGATCATCACTGAGCGATCAGAACTCGTGCACATACACTACATACTGATATACACCTGAACATCAGCAGGAGAGGACTCTTTAAAGTAGAGACACTACTTACTGATATACACCTGAACATCAGCAGGAGAGGACTCTTTAAAGTAGAGACACTACATACTGATATACACCTGAACATCAGCAGGAGAGGACTCTTTAAAGTAGAGACACTACATACTGATATACACCTCAACATCAGCAGGAGAGGACTCTTTAAAGTAGAGACACTACATGCTGATATACACCTGAACATCAGCAGGAGAGGACTCTTTAAAGTAGAGACACTACATACTGATATACACCTGAACATCAGCAGGAGAGGACTCTTTAAAGTAGAGACACTACATACTGATATACACCTGAACATCAGCAGGAGAGGACTCTTTAAAGTAGAGACACTACATACTGATATACACCTGAACATCAGCAGGAGAGGACTCTTTAAAGTAGAGACACTACATACTGATATACACCTGAACATCAGCAGGAGAGGACTCTTTAAAGTAGAGACACTACATACTGATATACACCTGAACATCAGCAGGAGAGGACTCTTTAAAGTAGAGACACTACATACTGATATACACCTGAACATCAGCAGGAGAGGACTCTTTAAAGTAGAGACACTACATACTGATATACACCTGAACATCAGCAGGAGAGGACTCTTTAAAGTAGAGACACTACATACTGATATACACCTGAACATCAGCAGGAGAGGACTCTTTAAAGTAGAGACACTACATACTGATATACACCTGAACATCAGCAGGAGAGGACTCTTTAAAGTAGAGACACTACATACTGATATACACCTGCACATCAGCAGGAGAGGACTCTTTAAAGTAGAGACACTACATACTGATATACACCTGACCATCAGCAGGAGAGGACTCTTTAAAGTAGAGACACTACATACTGATATGCACCTGAACATCAGCAGGAGAGGACTCTTTAAAGTAGAGACAGACACTCCCTGAGTTACATGAGAGGACACAGAGTTCAGCAGAGGAGGCGTGACAGAGCTCACCTGACTCACCTGACTCACCTGACTCACCTGAGACTAACCAGGAAACACTTTGTTATTCTCCCTCACTGCCGAGAGACAGACGGACTGAAAAACAGACGATCAGATTCGCCTTCAGACCAAACTAACAACTTCCTCTGAGTTCAGCTACAGGAGAGAAAAGTGGAAACTACAACACTGCAGCTTCAACCTGCGGACCCTCCACACCCCTGAAGGTGAGTCTGACTCCAAACATCACTCAAAGTTAATTTCAGTGAAGTCAGTAGAGGAGGGGGAGGGGAGCCATGACTTTTATTTTGTAACTTCATAGTTGAAGACAAATCCTGCAGTGCTACAAGCAGTGAGTATAGAACAATATGAAACAGCACAGAACACGGTAGAATGAATAATAAAAGGTCTAGGAAAAGGCTCTATTGAAAAGATGGGCTTCGAGGCCTTTGATAAGTATTGTGACTACTGCAGACAACAAACTGACTTAAAAGAGACAATGCTTTTTAAAATTGGGCAAATGGGCCAAGTCACCAAAACAAAGGTAATTCCTCTGTGGAGCTGAAAGTCCTGCGACACTTTAGAAGCTTCATTAAGACTGTACAGCTGAATGATACTCTATGAGCTACTTGACGGTTACAATGTTCTGTACTGCAGAGATGAAATGAGGTTAAACCGGTTTATGGTGAGTTGCTGAGGAGCGGCTGGTGTTTGTGGAATGAGACGCACCTGTGTGTTGCAGGTGAACAGAGAGACTAACACTTTGTTATTCTCCCTCACTGCAGAGAGACAGACGGACTGAGAGTCAGACGATCAGACGGTGACTGACTGCACTTCCTGTACTGACTGTACTTCCTGTCTGCTGTGCTTCACTCAGAGACAACATGGCTTCCAGGTTAGAGGAAGACCTCTGCTGTCCGGTCTGTCAGGACGTCTTTAGAGATCCTGTCATCCTGTCCTGTAGCCACAGCTTCTGTAACGCCTGTCTGAAGACCTGGTGGGATGGGAAAGAAGAAAAGGAGTGTCCAGTTTGTCGGAGAAAATCCTCCAAAGATGAACCTCCCTGTAACCTGGTGTTGAAGAACCTGAGTGAGACCTTCTTACAGGAGAGAGGTCAGAGGCCTCCAGAGGCTCTCTGCAGTCTGCACTCTGAGAGACTCAGACTCTTCTGTCTGGACCATCAGCAGCCAGTGTGTCTCGTCTGCAGAGATTCAGAGAAACACACCAACCACAGCTTCAGACCCATGGATGAAGCTGCTCAGGATCTCAAGAGAAGCTCCAGAAAGCTCTGCGGCCCTTAAAGAAGAAGTTAAAGACTTTTGAAGAAGTTAAAGTGAAGTTTGATCAGACAGCAGGACACCTGAAGGTCCAGGCTCAACGCACAGAGACGCAGATTAAGGAGCAGTTCAAGAAGCTTCACCGGTTTCTAGAAGAGGAAGAGGAGGCCAGGATGGCTGCACTGAGGGAGGAAGAGGAGGAGAAGAGGAGGATGATGGAGGAGAAGATGGAGGCTGTGAGCAGAGAGATAGCAGCTCTTTCACACACAGTCAGAGCCACAGAGGAGGAGCTGAGAGCTGAAGACGTCTCCTTCCTGCACAACTACAAGGCTGCAGTGGAGAGGCTGCAGCGCCCCCTGCTGGAGGCTCCACAGCTGCCCTCGGGAGCTCTGATAGACCAGGCCAAACACCTGGGCAACCTCAGCTTCAACATCTGGAGCAAGATGAAGGACATGGTGTCCTACTCTCCTGTCATCCTGGACCCAAACACTGCTCATCCAAGACTCCTCCTGTCTGCAGATCTGACCAGAGTGAGAGCAGGAGGAGAGAAACAGAAGCTTCCTGATAATCCAGAGAGGTTTGATAGCTTCCTCTGTGTCCTGGGCTCTGAGGGCTTTAACTCAGGGACTCACAGCTGGGATGTCCAGGTTACAGACAGTACACTCTGGTTACTGGGTGTGTCAGCAGAGTCTGCCCAGAGGAAGGGACGCATGGAGTCTGGATTATGGGGAATATGGTTCTGTGAAGGTGAATACTCAGCAGGGTCACCACCAGATCCATCCACTCCTCTCCGCCTGAAGAAGGAGCTCCAGAGGGTCAGAGTGAGTCTGGACTGGAACGGAGGAAAGTTGTCGTTCTCTGACCCTGACACCAACACACACATACACACCTTCACACACACTTTCACTGAGAAGATGTTTCCATACATCAGCACTCTGGAGGAAGTGCAGATATTACCGCTGAACGTGTGGGTGACAGTGGATCAGAGCAGGTAGAGATAAACAGGATCATTATATCTGCGATGTTCGTCTCTGAAAGGGATCGTTCACTGACCTCTGAACCCGTCCTCCTGCTGGCTCTTTATTCTAAACATGTTTTTATTCTTGTTGTTATTGAGTTTGATATTCTGCTTGTTGATCATACTGTCAACCTTTATTAAATTGAAACACGTGCATTTAGCTGACACTTGTATCCGAGTAACATCATGTTCATCAAATCTGCTGAACTGCTTCCTTTAGAGGACATAAGAGATATATATTCTTCACATTTTAAATGATCTCACCCAGATTCAGATCTTTATGTCAGGTTAGAGTTCAACCTTCTCTGTTTTATTGAAACTATGTCGTTATAAATTGTTCATTTGTGATTTGTGCGTGATGGGAAAATAAATAAAAAATATGTTTAATCCAACTGCAAGTTTGAGCAGCGAATCATTTATCAGATCCAAAATAAAATGCATTTTAATTTCCAGTCCAGACAATATTGATTTTAAATAGTTTAAATCAAGGTTTCCATTTTAATATTTTAAACTTGTATAATCATATGAAACATACAGAGCTACTGGGTTTACATTAACAGACCTCTTCGCCATTGAATAAAATAAATGTTTTAAAGAGATTCTAAGTATTTAAATACAGAGTAAATGTTAAACACAGTTTCCCCAGGAGAAGCCTAAACAGAGAGGACGACCCATTGCTGTTCAGCGTGGATTATCAAATGCACACGCTTATAAACTCTAAAGGATTTCATCTCAATCTCAAATACTGATTTCTTGGCAGCGGTGTGTTATCGAGTTTTAACAACCTCTTAAACTTCCAATTTGACCAATCAGAGTTGAGTATTCAGCTAAGACGTTTAATACAATATAATAATATATAGTAAAGTGAAATAATATATTGGAGAAGATAAAGTAATGTGTGCACTATGAATATATAAAAACATGTATGTCACAATAGAGCTGTGCATTAATATGAATAATGAAATCACTCAGATTATTAAAGCAGCAACAATCACATGTAATGAGAGAAGAGCAAACAGGTGTTACAATGCTGTCAAATAATAAACAAACATTTCTGATTCCATCAGTTTCACAAGAACAGAGGTTTCTTCAGACTGAAAACAAGTTGCTTCTTTTGCTCATTGTATTCATGTTTATTTCCTCACTGACATGACGCGTCTCAGAATAAAAAGTAGAAATAGTAGAGACTGTAGAAACTTGGCTTGGATGTGATTCGTCTAAAATACAGAGAGTTGTCAAACGCCATCAGAATGCTACGGCTCATTGAGAATGCTGCAGCCAGACTGGTCTTCAACCTCCTCCACTTCTCCCTCTCCTCTCCTCCATTCCTTCACTGGCTGCAGTCAGAGGTGGGAAGTAGTGGAGTACAAATACTTAGTTTCTGTACTTAAATAAATGTTTCTGCTATCTCCACTACTTATTCTTCTGACGACTTTTTACTTTGACTTCTTACATTTTGAACACAAATACCTATTTTTCATGTCTCTTCTACATCAACATGTGTCTCCCTCTTCTTCATGTCTCTTCTACATCAACATGTGTCTCCCTCTTCTTCATGTCTCTTCTACATCAACACGTGTCCCCTCTTCTTCATGTCTCTTCTACATCAACATGTGTCCCCTCTTCTTCATGTCTCTTCTACATCAACACGTGTCCCCTCTTCTTCATGTCTCTTCTACATCAACATGTGTCCCCTATTCTTCATGTCTCTTCTACATCAACATGTGTCCCCTCTTCTTCATGTCTCTTATACATCAACATGTGTCCCCTCTTCTTCATGTCTCTTCTACATCAACATGCGTCCCCTCTTCTCCATGTCTCTTCTACATCAACATGTGTCCCCTCTTCTTCATGTCTCTTCTACATCAACATGTGTCCCCCCTCTTCTCCATGTCTCTTCTACATCAACATGTGTCCCCCTCTTCTCCATGTCTCTTCTACATCAACATGTGTCCCCTCTTCTCCATGTCTCTTCTACATCAACATGTGTCCCCTCTTGTTCATGTCTCTTCTACATCAACATGTGTCCGCCTCTTCTTCATGTCTCTTCTACATCAACATGTGTCCCCTCTTCTTCATGTCTCTTCTACATCAACATGTGTCCCCTCTTCTCCATGTCTCTTCTGCATCAACATCTGTCCCCTCTTCGTCGTGTCTCTTCTACATCAACATATGTTCCCTCTTCTTCATGTCTCTTCTACATCAACATGTGTCCCCTCTTCTTCATGTCTCTTCTACATCAACATGTGTCCCCTCTTCTTCATGTCTCTTCTACATCAACATGTGTCCCCTCTTCTTCACGTCTCTTCTACATCAACATGTGTCCCCCCTCTTCTTCATGTCTCTTCTACATCAACATGTGTCCCCCCTCTTCTCCTTGTCTCTTCTACATCAACATGTGTCCCCTCTTCTTCACGTCTCTTCTACATCAACATGTGTCCCCCCTCTTCTTCATGTCTCTTCTACATCAACATGTGTCCCCCCTCTTCTCCTTGTCTCTTCTACATCAACATGTGTCCCCTCTTCTTCATGTCTCTTCTACATCAACATGTGTCCCCTCTTCTTCACGTCTCTTCTACATCAACATGTGTCCCCCCTCTTCTTCATGTCTCTTCTACATCAACATGTGTCCCCACTTCTCCTTGTCTCTTCTACATCAACATGTGTCCCCTCTTCTTCATGTCTCTTCTACATCAACATGTGTCCCCCTCTTCTCCATGTCTCTTCTACATCAACATGTGTCCCCCTCTTCTTCATGTCTCTTCTACATCAACATGTGTCCCCTCTGTGGAAAGAGACTCTGAACGTTTCAGGAACAAAGATTCTCTCTCTTTTTGTCCTGATCCATTTATATAAAAACCTGTCTGAAAATCAGCTGACAACTCATATGACCAAATAGGTCGATTGTTCAAGCCCTTATTACGACCTATAATCACCTTTTAAAGTGTTCGCAACCTGCAGGTCCGCTGCAACTCTGACTACTTTTAAATCCAGGCTGAAGACTTTTCTTTTTGCCGCTGCTTTGAATTGAAACTGAGCGGTTGTGTTTGGTTTTTGGTTGATGAACATTTGGGGCTAGACCCCAGGGAATCAGAGTCTGGGGACTTTGTCCTGGCTGGTTTTCTCCGTGTATGCTGCTCGGGACGTATGTGCCATACGTACACAGCTCATGTTCGGAGAAACCTTAAAGGCATCAGTAAAATGGAACTTCTGTGGGAACTATTCATATCTTAAACTGCACTGTAGCTTTTTATTCATGTACTTTTTATTAATGTATTTTTTCTTTTAATATTTCTTTTATTATCTTTTCTTTGTAATTAGTGTTTTTAAATGCCTTTGTCTGAATGCATTTTTGTAAAGCACCTTGAATTGCCTTGAAAGGTGCTATATGTGGGAATGTGACGTCATTGTCACCTGATGCGGTCACATGACCGGTGACCAGGTAAACAGGAAGCCATAAAAAGTTTGCCGTCAGTTCAAAAAAAGTCTCTCTTGGCTGCCTGTCACTGGTCTTCTCACAAAGGTAGGAATAACAGTTTTAAGGTGGTTTTATGGTCTTTTAAATTAACTTATGCAAGTGGCTCATTTAGTTTGGTTTTATTAGGGCGAGTGCAAGACGAGAGTTTACCATTGACGGAGGGAAACTCTCCCGACAGGCACAAGACCGGGTCTGTTATGAGTCATTTGCTTTTAACTGGCGTTTTTAAACCAACGTTTTTAATTGTGTTTTAAGCAACTTATTTATGTGTTTTACAGAGCTTAATGTACACAACCGGCCCAGCTACCCGGGATATTAAGCGACCATTTCCCCGGCAGGATTAAGCTGAGTTGGAAATATACTCTCTTGGAAGTATGCCTTGTTTTTAACTCTTTCATTTTATATTGAGTTGGTGAATGAGGCTGGCAACTAACACGTTATGTTTCCTTTTCAAAAGGACCAGGCCAGCCACTGTCCTATAGTGTTTCTTGTGTATTTTCCTTCATGTGTAGGTGTATGGCAGTATACTCACTTTTATTGTTTGTGTCGTAGGTTGCGCTCCTCTGCGGCGTAGGCCTGGGCCCGGGTGGAACGCTGCCTGCCTTCAGTGTAGGGACTGCACGGTGTGACACTTTCTTTTCTGTATGCTAAATATCTCACTGTTATTATTTCATAGAGTTTGTGGTTTAATATTGCATGCATATGTTGTTTTGGTGTGTGGCTTTTCTTGTTTTTGTCCCTCACGATTAGCAGGCATTGCAACCCAGCGGACCGGGCCTGCCCAGCGGAGGAGGGTAACTTATATATGTATTGAATTATATTTGCCATTTTTATACTTCACATGAATTGATATTTTAAATAGTTTCCAAACACTTGTTAAATAAAGCGGTATTATGTTTTTGGAATTCATGCCTCTGTCATAATTGAACCGATTAAGGGAAGCTTTAAAATCGATCCACGACTTAGGGTCTACGGGTTCCTCCCGCCCCTTAGCAGGAGGTGGCGTTGTCAGTGACTAGCTTTACATGTGGCAACCTCAGTCACGGTTACCACATATATAAATAAACTTGCCTTGCCTTGTTAATTATACGATATTAATTGTCATGTCTAAATAGTGCTTCCGGGCCAGCGGGCCATTTATAATGTCGAGCCCTGGCGGTTACCGGCCGGCCCACATCGTCCGACCGGCCCACTTCAGTACCGGCCCATCGGGATTCCTCCCGAACATCCCGATGGCCAGTCCGCCCCTGAACTACACCCATAATCCTGGATGTTTTAGCTGCAATGCACGTTGGGATATGGTGTGTATGCGATATGAAATCGGAAAACATTTAAAAAACAATAATAATACTTTATTCGGAGTGTTCTTGCTTTTCTCTTTGGAAGTCATCACATAACGGCATTGTAATACACGGTTCGGCTGCATAAAATATTACACATCTGCTTTAGTTCTTTATGTATAGAGCCCTGATGAGAAGACTTCTGGACAAACAGGAAGAACTGCCGCCAAAACTGAATACGTGACGTGGATCATAAATATATCAGCAATTAAACAACATCTTCCATTTCTTTTCACACAATACGTCTCCTTGCAGTATCAACACTAATTTGGCTGACTTTTATATTTGATCCAATTTGTAGATAGTCTGTATTTACACACCGCTTGGTAGGGGGACGGGTCGTAACACGGTGTACAGCTGATAGAAAGGGACTTTTAGTTTTTAAAGATATTACTGATTTACTGAACTACCTTTCCAACTCCTCATGCAGTTGACCGTTACAGGTCTATACAGGTTCATGGTACAATGCATAAGCTTCAAATCGAGAGACTGAAACTGTATTTTTCTTTACCGTTCTGTTCTGTTCTAATTTCACAATAAAGTTAATAGTCATATTATGTTTGATATTATTATGTTTTATTAACCAGTCCACTGGTTTTTTAACCCGCAGTTGTTAAAGCACGTTATTGCATTTAGTTGTTGAATAAGTGATATTTGATAAAAACATTTAAATATTAAGAGTACCCTTCATACAAAATAGGGGGAAAGTAGAAGGCGTGATAGAAATATAGAAGAGAAAATATCAAGAAGATACTGTAGTAATCTCTACAATAAAACAGTTTAGTGCAGGACGTCCAAAGATATTAATAGGAGTGTTACGTCCTCTCTAGGGTAGAAGGAAATAACACACCCCAGTATGGAATTAGGTATATTATAGGCGTTTATTTTATATACACAATCTAGGTAGAAAATAAGAAGGCAGGCAGCCTGGCACAAAACCCAAAAGGGTGCAAAGCTAACTGAAGGTCAACAAAAGGAGCCTTGATAAGTACAATACAATATATAGGCTAAACAGAAAGTAATAAATCAACCCTCTCTATAAGAACGGGACAAAATAACAAAAGAAGGCTGTTTAAGAAACACAGCTGTAACATGGAGCAAACAGTCAACACAACGCTGTACTAATAGGAAACACACTATCATGTGACAACAGTCAACACAATGCTACTCTAACAAACAAAATGTACAAGTCAACCACGTCGAATGAATTATCACAGCGAGAGCAGAAGTATGAGGCGTCTGATTCACACAGCAGACCCTCTCGAATTATGGCGGCCTTTGTACTCCTCTCCCCGGAAGGTGTGCTGGATGTGTGCAGGGATTGGAGGACGTCGATCCAATCCCCTCTTCGGAAACTGGGGCGGGACAGCCAATGACATCTAGGGAACCTCACAGCTCAATTGCATACACACATAACAGAGTTAATGGCAACAGGGAGCCAGCGGCTGTAACAAGGAGGATGTGCAAAACAGACAAACTAATAAGGCTTTATTTAAAGGTGGGGTAGGTAAGTTTGAGAAACCGGCTCGAGATACACTTTTTGTTATATTCCATGGAATGCTCTTAACATCCTGATAGCAATGAATATATATAATATATATATAAGTGTTTTGACAAAAAATCCATACAAAAATATCATCAGTGGAATCCGTGGCGCTGTAAAAAGCACGACCAATCATCTGAGCCGGCTAAAGTAACTGGATGGCCGACCTGCCTGTCAGCCTTCCATCTGGGCACACACTGATCTTGTGCCCACATTGGTCATGTGCGCGTTCGTGTGTGTTGGAGGAGGGGCTCTGTAAGGAAGTAGCAGATTTCTTCCGGCTGTGTATTTTCAAATTCGAGCGCACTCGAGCTGGTTTCTCCAAAATTACCTACCCCAACTTTAAACATTAAAGAATACTTTAAGTTAAGGTCTTCTTTTGAATAAGAAAGAAAACGTTGGGGGTATCTACAGATAAATATTAAAGGTCCCATGTCATGCTTTTCCGGTTATTACCCATCCCCTTGTGTGTTATGAAGGTTTTTATCCATGTAAACGGTCTGCAGAGTCAAAAACCCTCAAAGTACACCCTGTAGGAAGTGAAACTCTAACACAGACCTCCCCAAAACGCCTCGTTGGATTTCCGATGTTTTCTTCCTGGGTATCGCTATGCAGGGATACCCAGTAGCCACGCCCAGAGCTATGGCCGCACCCTCTGCCAAGGCAAGGCAAGGCAAGGCAAGTTTATTTATAGAGCACTTTTCAACGCAAGGCAATTGATGTTACCAGCCGAATATATATTATTACATGTTACTTCTTAGACGCTTTTATCCAAAGCGACTTACATACTCAATACTGTAGACCAGGGGCGTCGCCTGGACCTGAAAATATTCGGGGCTTAGCCCACAGTGGCGGCGGCCGCGGCGCTACAGTGGAATTTTCTACTGCAACACTCCCCACACGCACACACAGTACACCCGCGACTGTTACAATGAAGGCTTGATAATCAGCTCACCGCATATAGGCAGGGGTAAAGTGCTATTTGTTATGAGTGTGGGGCGGACCTCACCTCCTCTAGGGGGGTCCGGGGGCATGCTCCCCCAGGAAGATTTTTTTTAATATTGAAGTTAAAAGCATCAATCTGGTGCACTTTGAGTGCAACATGAGATCTATGGATACATCTCTCAACACCCATCTGAAACAGAACTGTTAACAGATTTTATTTGTCTTTATGGATATTTTACAAATCACTCCCCTTTCAAACTCTATTCTTGTTTTACTGCCATATAGACTATAATGATCATATGGAGGTGTGCCGCGGAAATAATCTTTTGAATAATTTGTGACCAAACCGTTTGAGACCCACTGAGATAACGGTGCATTCACACCAGCCTTTTATAGTCCGGTTGAATCTAACCGTGGCGCGTTTAGCCGCTTGGTGCGGTTCATTTGGGTCGGTATGAACGCGGTCCGAGACCTCCGAAGTGAACTAAACAACCGGACTCTGGTCCGCTAAAATAGGTGGTCTCGGAACGCTTGCTTGCAAACTCTGGAGCGGTTCATTGCTGGTGTGAACGCAGTCCGCACCAAAACATAGGAAGCGTAGTATTTACGTGTCACAAGAACGCGGATGTCTTCAAAAATCTTTAGCGAAAGAGTCTTTCAACACATCCGCGGTTGTTAATTTTAAGAGTGAAGCAGAATGAAGTGTTGAACAGTGTCGTGTAAAGTAAAAATGCTCCGTCAACTAGGCCTACATAAAAGTAAGAACACCTGTCGTCGGTGAAACTTCCTCCTTACTGCAGAACGTCTCTCATTATGTTATAATGTTTTTTAACGGACGTTGTCTGATTATATAATCATATGCGCGGGCCGCTAGTGTCTGTTGATCTCCAGACTAACAGCAGCATGAGAATAACCTGCCGAAAGTGCCGATGCTCCATGGCGGAGGCTCCGGTAGAAATTGCCGGGATTTGCGTTTTTACCCCCTTAATGTCTCACCAATTGTTGAACAGCATTTCCGTGCACATGACTTGTGTTTAAAGGTCAAATGCAAAGATTTTTTTACAATTGCCAGTAAAATCGAAATCATATAGCTACAACACTATCTAAGATATTGCAGTATTAAAATCGGAGATAATATGCGTCTGGCAATGCGCAATATTTATTTAGTTCAACCCCCAACACCAAGTCCGATGATTTATTTCTCAGCCGCTCGTCTCCGCAAGATGGCGTCACGTGACGTCAGAGTGTACAAACATATTTCCACCTGGCTTATCGCTCACAGCTGCTTCCGCCGATAGTACAACTTAGTTTCGTTATCATGTCTGATTCTGAGTCGGAGGCCACCCAAGATCTGGAGTATGTTGAATATGTCTGGAGTATGTTGTTCCAAACTATGTTGTTCCAAACTATAACATATAATAAGTACCCTGTATCAAGATTGATGCAAAACAAGTGAAATGTGACCTTTTTAGAGAGGTTTAGGAAAATAAAGTCCAGGCGGACTCACCTCTGGGTAATTTGGGAACCATCAGTTCCATTTGAACTCTTTCACTGTAAAAATCATTTTATTGCTTTGAATTATCACTATAGGTATTCATTCCATCCAAATACAACTGTTGTGAAAAAAATAAAATAAGAATAAAACATACTCTGTTATCCTCTTAGGCCCCACGGGCAGGAAACGACGTCTAAGGTACCTTAATATTTATTAAACTATAAATATTTTATATCCATATAACGGGAAAAATGTATTTAACTGATCTTTTTCATTTATTTAAAAAAAAACACAAGTGACAGTGAGCCTCTGAATTAGCACCGAGCGAAAAATGCTAACCTATTACTGCACCGAAAATCACTCCTAGCTCTCTTATTACTTATCCTAGCTCCACATCCAACACATTGTTTATGATCGCAAGGAGACACAGAATCTAACGGTGCCCACCTCAACACTGAAAGATACAAACTCCCGAGGTTATCAACAAAAACGTACATCAAAACAAGTGGCGCTTGGTACTAACATGAGCTAGGCTAACATGGCTTACCTTCCTCTTTGTCTGGTCTAAAATGGTATTAAAACGATAAAAACGATGATGTAGTTAATCCACAGGTTAATATCCAATGTGACTGTGTCCCCTTTGAAATTTTCTGATAATCTATAAGCAATAAAACTGCAATTCCGTTATCTGTTGTCCGCTCTGTGCTCCGTGCGCTTTGAAATCAAATCAAAATGTGTTTATCTCAATTCTTTGGCGTTTCTGCATTGCCCCGCTCTTTCGTTCTTTCAGTTGTTTTTTGTGCTCAAATATGGAGGGGACCGCAGATAGCTTACACACCTTCCGGCGCAGACTGAAAACTCATCTCTTTCGACTCCACCTCGAGCGATATAACTATTAACAAAGCACTTATATACTAATAAAGGACTGGCTTATCTAAAGCCAGTTGAGTAGCACTTGAAATGTTTTTGCTCTATGAAACCTGATGTACTTGTATGATTCTGTTTTCTTCAAGTTTGTATTTTGTTGGTCGAACGCACTTATTGTAAGTCGCTTTGGATAAAAGCGTCAGCTAAATGCAATGTAATGTTGTTTGTGTATATATGATGTTTAAAACAAACAAGGTATCTACCACGACTGTTTAAATGGGTACACTTTTTGGGGCTGCTGAGCCATTGACACAGTGCAGTGCTAACTGGGCTAACTAAGTTGCTAGCGTTTCCATATATCAACTCCAATACCAGCAGATGCCTTACATGTATCTCTACATGTAACAATGTTTTCCCTAGCATGTCTAGCTCTTGGAAACCTTCTTGTTTAGCTCGGTAGCATACACGCTAGGAACGCCAACTATAATGTAATTAAGTTTCGCGACTGACCGTACGCGTCGAAAGGAGCCAGTTGAGGTGGTTCGGGCACCTAGTAAGGATGCCACCTGGGCGCCTCCCTACCTAGGGAGGTGTTTCAGGCACGTCCAGCTGGGAAGAGACCAAGGGGTAGACCTAGGACCAGGTGGAGGGATTATATCTCTTCTCTGGCCTGGGAGCGCCTTGGGACCCCCCAGTCAGAGCTGGTTGATGAGGGGAAATGAACGTTTGGGGCTCTCTGCTGGAACTGCTACCCCGCGACCCGACCACGGATAAGCGGGAGAAGATGGATGGATGGACTGACCGTACTCTGTGGCTTCAGGTTTGATCGCCGTTCAAATTACTGCGTCGGTTTCCCCAAAAGTAGGCGGGGCTGTAAAGTGACGTAGATTTTACTCTCATCTATTATTCAAAACCATTCTATTTATTCTAACGTAAATTACATGCCAGTGTTTTATCTTTGTATTACTTATATTTGTATACTTTATTTGCTCTGAGTTATATCTGAAGCAAATTATGTTTCTGAAGCTGTGTAGTCAATTCCACCCTTTAATGTAGCATAAATGTGAACTCTCATTACAGGAACAATACCGGAAACAGACGTAGGAAAGATCCTCAGCTCGTTGATTGGATGTTTTAGCCGCAATGCATGTTTTTAAAGATATAACTGATTTTATTTGAATATAAGAATGTAAATACTGAGTTGAGAGAATAGTCAGGGGATTTGGGTGATGGGAGACACATCGATGGAATCACAATTTCAATAGCTTACCATTAAATGACGGATATACCTTTCTGTCTGTGATGTTTTACAAATCAGATATGAATCTGTAGAAGTAAAACATGAGAAATAGTATAGCAATATCCTGTACAATTATGTAAAAACATGAATACATCTAAATATCTTCAGATGTTATACATACATAAGTGTCCTACACTAATAATACAAAGTTATTATTTGTATGCTGTGTGTACCTTGTGTGCACCGCCTAGTGGTTAAACCATGTTATTGAATTATTTTTGTTGAATAATGTTATTTTTGTTGAATAATGTTATTTGATGAAAAAAATATTAAGAGTACATACTTTCATAGGGGGAAAGTAGAAGGTCAATGATAGAAATATAGAATATAAAAAATCAAGAAGATACTGTAAGTGATCTCTACAATAAAACAGTTTAGTGCACGATGTACAAAGATATTAATAGGAGGATGTGCAAAACAGAAAACTAATTAACCTCTATTTAAACATTAAATAATACTTTAGGTTAAGGTCTTCTTTCGAATAAGAAAAAAGCTTTTGGGGTATCTATCTACAGATAAATATTAAGCCTGACAAAGTACTTACCGTCTAATATATTGCTTTCCTGCCATGTTAACTATGTTGAAGCAATTATTTGAACTGATATTCTACACATTAATTATACTCTTATGTATGTAGATAGAATAAGAAATGTGCAGAATATGACAGTTTAATGATGGAGGTATACACACATATTGATAGATGTCTTGTAATGCACTGTTGAGGAACCTGTGACCCAAGTTTTGTATTCATTGCATAACTACACTGTAGTTGTGTATATGATATACCAATAAACCTTTGAAATCTTGAAAGGGATGTGCAAAATACCAATTAGATACAGTCTTTAATTAACTATTAGTAGAGAATAACGAGTAATGAATATACTTTATAGAGATCTGCAGATACATGTTTAGTCTTCTCAAGCACCAACTATCAAATATCTCTCCTGATTGTTGGCATTTGACAATCACCTTCCCTGAATTTTACTCAGGTGTAACTAAAGTCTGCTTTAAGGGTTGTTTATATTTCACATCATTAATCAGAATCTGCAAAATAACCAAAATAAATGTAGTGGAGTAAAAATATCATGTTAACCTCTGAATTGTAGTGGAGTAGACCAAAGTAGTACATGCTGCTGTAACAAAAACAGTGAAAACACCGCCTGCTGAAAAATCAGAGCTCAGTGTGCAGAGTTTACATCTACCAAGTCATATTACAGGATAAAGGAAATACAGTTTAAACTGCTGTATGAAGAGAAGACGCCGACGTGTCGCACTTATCATTCATATCACATTCAATCAGATCATCGATCATATAATATCATAGCCTATATTATCTCCTTATCTGAGTCAGCTGAGCCGTATCTGGCCGCGCAACACTCAGTGTCACATACTGTATGCAGAAGTATGATTTTAAGCAACACATTAGGTTGACGAAACACTCAACTCAAATGTAATTAAAGTCAGATCCACTCGTGTCTTAGATGGGGCAGTGATATCATAAAACTGTTACGCTTTCAAACACTCTGTAGTTTATTTATTTTTTGAACCAGTTGTTCTGTATTCTCCTTGCAGGTGGCTTGTATCCTGGATTATTATGTTTAAGTCATGGATGACTAATATTAGACAAATATGAAGTTTAAAGTTCATATTTGTCTAATATTAGTTTACTTTTCATTAATGAAGTATGATGCTGCGCTGTCAGTACATTTGTCCCTGTTTGTGATTGGTCAAATGTTGCTGACCCCACCCCTTTCACGTGAACGCGCTCTCAGCTGGTGAGAGAAGCCCTGGCTTGATTTACCGAGTTTAGATAACTCAAACATATCCAGGGTTTGAACTGGCTTCGTAGTACAGGGCACAGGTGGCTAGTAGCGCTAATGTCAAAGACACAAACATTATACATTATATTTTTATTTTACCAGGATGCAGTGACACAAATATTTGGGAAGAATTAGCCTTCCCTAGCCTACAGCACCCGTCGCCCCTGCACAGGAGGGGTCACAGACATAAGACCAGCTGTTAAATAAAGCTATTCGGACCTTAGCTGTCATGTGGGTATATTAATGCTGCCCATTATGGACACAGGCAATTGTCACCCATTTATCACCTCAATGACAGATGACAGGAAGTGTAGAGAGAATGTAGTTCTTTCATTACTGGATGTCATACTCTACCAGATTTGTCTCTTCGATTGTTTTGTTTAATCCAATGCTGTTATTGCAGGTAAATAAAGAAGTGCAACAACATGCACTTCTGATCAGATCCATTTACTTTTACATTTAAATCAAGCACAAACATTATATATTATTCGTGTTCGGGAATTTTCTGTTTCGGGTTTGTCAATAAAATGCTGAAAAATGAAAGTTTACCAACATTTATAAATGACATTTAAAAAAAAAGCCTCAATCCACTGCCAGTCAAACTGAAGGGAATAAAACCAGACGCTGTCGCTGCAATAATGGACAATTGATGTGGTTTTAAAAAGTCTCCAGGAGGCAGACACAAGCAGGTGGACTTTGTTATATGACAGCAGGTTGTAAGTGTAATCCGTATGCAATATTTGGAAACTTCACGTCAAATATTTCATTACGAATGTATGTTTTCAGCGACAGGAAGTGTAGCAAGATTGTAGTTTTTTCATTCCTGGATGTCATCCTCTGCCAGATTAGTCTCTTAGAATATTATGTTTAATCCAATGCTGTTAGTAAACGAGATAGTAAACTAGAATGCTTTTCAGCCATTAACCTTGAACAATTACATTCAATGATTCTCTCTTCTAAACCATCAACGTGCATGTTAGACCCAATTCCAACTAAGCTGTTGAAGGAAGTTTTTCCATTAATTAGCACTTCTTTATTAAATATTATGAATATGTCTTTATTATCAGGCTATGTTCCACAATCATTCAAAGTAGCAGTGATAAAACCGCTTCTTAAAAAGCACAACCTCGATCCAGAGGTTTTAGCCAACTATAGACCTATTTCTAATCTTCCGTTCCTCTCAAAGATTCTTGAGAAAGCGGTCGCAAAACAGTTGTGTGATTACTTAAAAAACAATGATTTATTTGAAGATTTTCAGTCTGGCTTTAGAACACATCATAGCACAGAGACAGCTCTGGTTAAAGTCACAAATGATATTCTAATAGCCTCAGACAAGGGACTTGTCTCTATTCTTGTTTTGCTCGATCTCAGTGCTGCATTTGATACTATCGACCATGATATCCTATTGCAAAGACTAGAGCACTTAGTTGGCATACAGGGAACTGCTTTAGGCTGGTTTAGGTCCTATCTATCTGAACGCTCTCAGTTTGTACGTGTCAACGATGAATCTTCCACGCAAACCAAAGTTAGCCATGGAGTGCCACAGGGCTCAGTGCTCGGACCTATTTTGTTCACATTATATATGCTTCCGTTAGGCAATATTATAAGGAATCATTCTGTAAACTTTCATTGTTATGCGGATGATACTCAACTATATTTATCAATTAAGCCTGATGAAATTAATCATCTAAATAAAATTCAAGACTGCCTTAAGGACTTAAAAACGTGGATGACCTTAAACTTTTTGATGTTAAACACGACCAAAACTGAAGTTATTGTACTTGGCCCGAAGAATCTACGAAACAAATTATCTAAAGATATACTAACTATGGATGGCATTAATTTGGCCTCCAGTGAGACTGTAAGGAATCTTGGTGTTATATTTGATCAGGATTTATCCTTTAACGCCCACATAAAATCAATTTCAAGGACCGCCTACTTCCATCTACGTAACATTGCAAAAATCAGGCATATCTTGCCTCAAAACGATGCAGAGAAACTAGTCCATGCATTTGTT
>CM070495.1:43025424-43035424 GCA_036324585.1 Champsocephalus esox
TTTGTTAATAGTTATATCGCTCGAGGTGGAGTCGAAAGAGATGAGTTTTCAGTCTGCGCCGGAAGGTGTGTAAGCTATCTGCGGTCCCCTCCATATTTGAGCACAAAAAACAACTGAAAGAACGAAAGAGCGGGGCAATGCAGAAACGCCAAAGAATTGAGATAAACACATTTTGATTTGATTTCAAAGCGCACGGAGCACAGAGCGGACAACAGATAACGGAATTGCAGTTTTATTGCTTATAGATTATCAGAAAATTTCAAAGGGGACACAGTCACATTGGATCTTAACCTGTGGATTAACTACATCATCGTTTTTATCGTTTTAATGCCATTTTAGACCAGACAAAGAGGAAGGTAAGCCATGTTAGCCTAGCTCATGTTAGTACCAAGCGCCACTTGTTTTGATGTACGTTTTTGTTGATAACCTCGCGAGTTTGTATCTTTCAGTGTTGAGGTGGGCACCGTTAGATTCTGTGTCTCCTTGCGATCATAAACAATGTGTTGGATGTGGAGCTAGGATAAGTAATAAGAGAGCTAGGAGTGATTTTCGGTGCAGTAATAGGTTAGCATTTTTCGCTCGGTGCTAATTCAGAGGCTCACTGTCACTTGTGTTTTTTTTTAAATAAATGAAAAAGATCAGTTAAATACATTTTTCCCGTTATATGGATATAAAATATTTATAGTTTAATAAATATTAAGGTTCCTTAGACGTCGTTTCCTGCCCGTGGGGCCTAAGAGGATAACAGAGTATGTTTTATTCTTATTTTATTTTTTTCACAACAGTTGTATTTGGATGGAATGAATACCTATAGTGATAATTCAAAGCAATAAAATGATTTTTACAGTGAAAGAGTTCAAATGGAACTGATGGTTCCCAAATTACCCAGAGGTGAGTCCGCCTGGACTTTATTTTCCTAAACCTCTCTAAAAAGGTCACATTTCACTTGTTTTGCATCAATCTTGATACAGGGTACTTATTATATGTTATAGTTTGGAACAACATAGTTTGGAACAACATACTCCAGACATATTCAACATACTCCAGATCTTGGGTGGCCTCCGACTCAGAATCAGACATGATAACGAAACTAAGTTGTACTATCGGCGGAAGCAGCTGTGAGCGATAAGCCAGGTGGAAATATGTTTGTACACTCTGACGTCACGTGACGCCATCTTGCGGAGACGAGCGGCTGAGAAATAAATCGTCGGACTTGGTGTTGGGGGTTGAACTAAATAAATATTGCGCATTGCCAGACGCATATTATCTCCGATTTTAATACTGCAATATCTTAGATAGTGTTGTAGCTATATGATTTCGATTTTACTGGCAATTGTAAAAAAATCTTTGCATTTGATCTTTAAACACAAGTCATGTGCACGGAAATGCTGTTCAACAATTGGTGAGACATTAAGGGGGTAAAAACGCAAATCCCGGCAATTTCTACCGGAGCCTCCGCCATGGAGCATCGGCACTTTCGGCAGGTTATTCTCATGCTGCTGTTAGTCTGGAGATCAACAGACACTAGCGGCCCGCGCATATGATTATATAATCAGACAACGTCCGTTAAAAAACATTATAACATAATGAGAGACGTTCTGCAGTAAGGAGGAAGTTTCACCGACGACAGGTGTTCTTACTTTTATGTAGGCCTAGTTGACGGAGCATTTTTACTTTACACGACACTGTTCAACACTTCATTCTGCTTCACTCTTAAAATTAACAACCGCGGATGTGTTGAAAGACTCTTTCGCTAAAGATTTTTGAAGACATCCGCGTTCTTGTGACACGTAAATACTACGCTTCCTATGTTTTGGTGCGGACTGCGTTCACACCAGCAATGAACCGCTCCAGAGTTTGCAAGCAAGCGTTCCGAGACCACCTATTTTAGCGGACCAGAGTCCGGTTGTTTAGTTCACTTCAGAGGTCTCGGACCGCGTTCATACCGACCCAAATGAACCGCACCAAGCGGCTAAACGCGCCACGGTTAGATTCAACCGGACTATAAAAGGCTGGTGTGAATGCACCGTTATCTCAGTGGGTCTCAAACGGTTTGGTCACAAATTATTCAAAAGATTATTTCCGCGGCACACCTTCATATGATCATTATAGTCTATATGGCAGTAAAACAAGAATAGAGTTTGAAAGGGGAGTGATTTGTAAAATATCCATAAAGACAAATAAAATCTGTTAACAGTTCTGTTTCAGATGGGTGTTGAGAGATGTATCCATAGATCTCATGTTGCACTCAAAGTGCACCAGATTGATGCTTTTAACTTCAATATTTAAAAAAAAATCTTCCTGGGGGAGCATGCCCCCGGACCCCCCTAGAGGAGGTGAGGTCCGCCCCACACTCATAACAAATAGCACTTTACCCCTGCCTATATGCGGTGAGCTGATTATCAAGCCTTCATTGTAACAGTCGCGGGTGTACTGTGTGTGCGTGTGGGGAGTGTTGCAGTAGAAAATTCCACTGTAGCGCCGCGGCCGCCGCCACTGTGGGCTAAGCCCCGAATATTTTCAGGTCCAGGCGACGCCCCTGGTCTACAGTATTGAGTATGTAAGTCGCTTTGGATAAAAGCGTCTAAGAAGTAACATGTAATAATATATGTTCGGCTGGTAACATCAATTGCCTTGCGTTGAAAAGTGCTCTATAAATAAACTTGCCTTGCCTTGCCTTGCCTTGGCAGAGGGTGCGGCCATAGCTCTGGGCGTGGCTACTGGGTATCCCTGCATAGCGATACCCAGGAAGAAAACATCGGAAATCCAACGAGGCGTTTTGGGGAGGTCTGTGTTAGAGTTTCACTTCCTACAGGGTGTACTTTGAGGGTTTTTGACTCTGCAGACCGTTTACATGGATAAAAACCTTCATAACACACAAGGGGACGGGTAATAACCGGAAAAGCATGACATGGGACCTTTAATATTTATCTGTAGATACCCCCAACGTTTTCTTTCTTATTCAAAAGAAGACCTTAACTTAAAGTATTCTTTAATGTTTAAAGTTGGGGTAGGTAATTTTGGAGAAACCAGCTCGAGTGCGCTAGAATTTGAAAATACACAGCCGGAAGAAATCTGCTACTTCCTTACAGAGCCCCTCCTCCAACACACACGAACGCGCACATGACCAATGTGGGCACGAGATCAGTGTGTGCCCAGATGGAAGGCTGACAGGCAGGTCGGCCATCCAGTTACTTTAGCCGGCTCAGATGATTGGTCGTGCTTTTTACAGCGCCACGGCTTCCACTGATGATATTTTTGTATGGATTTTTTGTCAAAACTACGTATATATATATTATATTATACGTAGTTTTGACAACAAATCCATACAAAAATATCATCAGTGGAAGCCGTGGCGCTGTAAAAAGCACGACCAATCATCTGAGCCGGCTAAAGTAACTGGATGGCCGACCTGCCTGTCAGCCTTCCATCTGGGCACACACTGATCTCGTGCCCACATTGGTCATGTGCGCGTTCGTGTGTGTTGGAGGAGGGGCTCTGTAAGGAAGTAGCAGATTTCTTCCGGCTGTGTATTTTCAAATTCTAGCGCACTCGAGCTGGTTTCTCCAAAATTACCTACCCCAACTTTAAACATTAAAGAATACTTTAAGTTAAGGTCTTCTTTTGAATAAGAAAGAAAACGTTGGGGGTATCTACAGATACATATTAAAGGTCCCATGTCATGCTTTTCCGGTTATTACCCGTCCCCTTGTGTGTTATGAAGGTTTTTATCCATGTAAACGGTCTGCAGAGTCAAAAACCCTCAAAGTACACCCTGTAGGAAGTGAAACTCTAACACAGACCTCCCCAAAACGCCTCGTTGGATTTCCGATGTTTTCTTCCTGGGTATCGCTATGCAGGGATACCCAGTAGCCACGCCCAGAGCTATGGCCGCACCCTCTGCCAAGGCAAGGCAAGGCAAGGCAAGTTTATTTATAGAGCACTTTTCAACGCAAGGCAATTGATGTTACCAGCCGAACATATATTATTACATGTTACTTCTTAGACGCTTTTATCCAAAGCGACTTACATACTCAATACTGTAGACCAGGGGCGTCGCCTGGACCTGAAAATATTCGGGGCTTAGCCCACAGTGGCGGCGGCCGCGGCGCTACAGTGGAATTTTCTACTGCAACACTCCCCACACGCACACACAGTACACCCGCGACTGTTACAATGAAGGCTTGATAATCAGCTCACGGCATATAGGCAGGGGTAAAGTGCTATTTGTTATGAGTGTGGGGCGGACCTCACCTCCTCTAGGGGGGTCCGGGGGCATGCTCCCCCAGGAAGATTTTTTTTAAATATTGAAGTTAAAAGCATCAATCTGGTGCACTTTGAGTGCAACATGAGATCTATGGATACATCTCTCAACACCCATCTGAAACAGAACTGTTAACAGATTTTATTTGTCTTTATGGATATTTTACAAATCACTCCCCTTTCAAACTCTATTCTTGTTTTACTGCCATATAGACTATAATGATCATATGAAGGTGTGCCGCGGAAATAATCTTTTGAATAATTTGTGACCAAACCGTTTGAGACCCACTGAGATAACGGTGCATTCACACCAGCCTTTTATAGTCCGGTTGAATCTAACCGTGGCGCGTTTAGCCGCTTGGTGCGGTTCATTTGGGTCGGTATGAACGCGGTCCGAGACCTCTGAAGTGAACTAAACAACCGGACTCTGGTCCGCTAAAATAGGTGGTCTCGGAACGCTTTGCTTGCAAACTCTGGAGCGGTTCATTGCTGGTGTGAACGCAGTCCGCACCAAAACATAGGAAGCGTAGTATTTACGTGTCACAAGAACGCGGATGTCTTCAAAAATCTTTAGCGAAAGAGTCTTTCAACACATCCGCGGTTGTTAATTTTAAGAGTGAAGCAGAATGAAGTGTTGAACAGTGTCGTGTAAAGTAAAAATGCTCCGTCAACTAGGCCTACATAAAAGTAAGAACACCTGTCGTCGGTGAAACTTCCTCCTTACTGCAGAACGTCTCTCATTATGTTATAATGTTTTTTAACGGACGTTGTCTGATTATATAATCATATGCGCGGGCCGCTAGTGTCTGTTGATCTCCAGACTAACAGCAGCATGAGAATAACCTGCCGAAAGTGCCGATGCTCCATGGCGGAGGCTCCGGTAGAAATTGCCGGGATTTGCGTTTTTACCCCCTTAATGTCTCACCAATTGTTGAACAGCATTTCCGTGCACATGACTTGTGTTTAAAGATCAAATGCAAAGATTTTTTTACAATTGCCAGTAAAATCGAAATCATATAGCTACAACACTATCTAAGATATTGCAGTATTAAAATCGGAGATAATATGCGTCTGGCAATGCGCAATATTTATTTAGTTCAACCCCCAACACCAAGTCCGACGATTTATTTCTCAGCCGCTCGTCTCCGCAAGATGGCGTCACGTGACGTCAGAGTGTACAAACATATTTCCACCTGGCTTATCGCTCACAGCTGCTTCCGCCGATAGTACAACTTAGTTTCGTTATCATGTCTGATTCTGAGTCGGAGGCCACCCAAGATCTGGAGTATGTTGAATATGTCTGGAGTATGTTGTTCCAAACTATGTTGTTCCAAACTATAACATATAATAAGTACCCTGTATCAAGATTGATGCAAAACAAGTGAAATGTGACCTTTTTAGAGAGGTTTAGGAAAATAAAGTCCAGGCGGACTCACCTCTGGGTAATTTGGGAACCATCAGTTCCATTTGAACTCTTTCACTGTAAAAATCATTTTATTGCTTTGAATTATCACTATAGGTATTCATTCCATCCAAATACAACTGTTGTGAAAAAAATAAAATAAGAATAAAACATACTCTGTTATCCTCTTAGGCCCCACGGGCAGGAAACGACGTCTAAGGAACCTTAATATTTATTAAACTATAAATATTTTATATCCATATAACGGGAAAAATGTATTTCACTGATCTTTTTAATTTATTTAAAAAAAAACACAAGTGACAGTGAGCCTCTGAATTAGCATCGAGCGAAAAATGCTAACCTATTACTGCACCGAAAATCACTCCTAGCTCTCTTATTACTTATCCTAGCTCCACATCCAACACATTGTTTATGATCGCAAGGAGACACAGAAATCTAACGGTGCCCACCTCAACACTGAAAGATACAAACTCGCGAGGTTATCAACAAAAACGTACATCAAAACAAGTGGCGCTTGGTACTAACATGAGCTAGGCTAACATGGCTTACCTTCCTCTTTGTCTGGTCTAAAATGGCATTAAAACGATAAAAACGATGATGTAGTTAATCCACAGGTTAAGATCCAATGTGACTGTGTCCCCTTTGAAATGTTCTGATAATCTATAAGCAATAAAACTGCAATTCCGTTATCTGTTGTCCGCTCTGTGCTCCGTGCGCTTTGAAATCAAATCAAAATGTGTTTATCTCAATTCTTTGGCGTTTCTGCATTGCCCCGCTCTTTCGTTCTTTCAGTTGTTTTTTGTGCTCAAATATGGAGGGGACCGCTGATAGCTTACACACCTTCCGGCGCAGACTGAAAACTCATCTCTTTCGACTCCACCTCGAGCGATATAACTATTAACAAAGCACTTATATACTAAAAAAGGACTGGCTTATCTAAAGCCAGTTGAGTAGCACTTGAAATGTTTTTGCTCTATGAAACCTGATGTACTTATATGTTCTATATTCAGTTTAAACTGCTGTATGAAGAGAAGACGCCGACGTGTCGCACTTATCATTCATATCACATTCAATCAGATCATCGATCATATAATATCATAGCCTATATTATCTCCTTATCTGAGTCAGCTGAGCCCTATCTGGCCGCGCAACACTCAGTGTCACATACTGTATGCAGAAGTATGATTTTAAGCAACACATTAGGTTGACGAAACACTCAACTCAAATGTAATTAAAGTCAGATCCACTCGTGTCTTAGATGGGGCAGTGATATCATAAAACTGTTACGCTTTCAAACACTCTGTAGTTTATTTATTTTTTAACCAGTTGTTCTGTATTCTCCTTGCAGGTGGCTTGTATCCTGGATTATGATGTTTAAGTCATGGATGACTAATATTAGACAAATATGAAGTTTAAAGTTCATATTTGTCTAATATTAGTTTACTTTTCATTAATGAAGTATGATGCTGCGCTGTCAGTACATTTGTCCCTGTTTGTGATTGGTCAAATGTTGCTGACCCCACCCCTTTCACGTGAACGCGCTCTCAGCTGGTGAGAGAAGCCCTGGCTTGATTTACCGAGTTTAGATAACTCAAACATATCCAGGGTTTGAACTGGCTTCGTAGTACAGGGCACAGGTGGCTAGTAGCGCTAATGTCAAAGACACAAACATTATACATTATATTTTTATTTTACCAGGATGCAGTGACACAAATATTTGGGAAGAATTAGCCTTCCCTAGCCTACAGCACCCGTCGCCCCTGCACAGGAGGGGTCACAGACATAAGACCAGCTGTTAAATAAAGCTATTCGGACCTTAGCTGTCATGTGGGTATATTAATGCTGCCCATTATGGACACAGGCAATTGTCACCCATTTATCACCTCAATGACAGATGACAGGAAGTGTAGAGAGAATGTAGTTCTTTCATTACTGGATGTCATACTCTACCAGATTTGTCTCTTCGATTGTTTTGTTTAATCCAATGCTGTTATTGCAGGTAAATAAAGAAGTGCAACAACATGCACTTCTGATCAGATCCATTTACTTTTAAATCAAGCACAAACATTATATATTATTCGTGTTCGGGAATTTTCTGTTTCGGGTTTGTCAATAAAATGCTGAAAAATGAAAGTTTACCAACATTTATAAATGACATTTTAAAAAAAAAGCCTCAATCCTCTGCCAGTCAAACTGAAGGGAATAAAACCAGACGCTGTCGCTGCAATAATGGACAATTGATGTGGTTTTAAAAAGTCTCCAGGAGGCAGACACAAGCAGGTGGACTTTGTTATATGACAGCAGGTTGTAAGTGTAATCCGTATGCAATATTTGGAAACTTCACGTCAAATATTTCATTACGAATGTATGTTTTCAGCGACAGGAAGTGTAGCAAGATTGTAGTTTTTTCATTCCTGGATGTCATCCTCTGCCAGATTAGTCTCTTAGAATATTATGTTTAATCCAATGCTGTTATTGCAGGTATATAGTCATGCAACAGTTTACGTGTTTACATGCTCTACAGATCCATTTACTTTGACATTTGAATCAAGCACAATACACTATATATTAATCTGTGTTCAGGAATGTTGATTCTGTTTTGGTTTGTCAACAACCTGCTGAAAAATAAAGCTTTACCAAACTATTATAACTGGCAGATGTTATTTTTTAGAAGTCAAAATAGTAGGCTTAGTTCAATAAAACACAAATGGCACTGTCTGTCCTGATGAAGGCCTAGGCATCACAAAGGTCCTCTCTGTTTAGCTGATACAGGACCCATCTTTTAAAAAGGTCTTGGTTTCTTCTTTTCTAAGGTTTCATTTTTTGGTCGTCTTACATAATGCACTTAAAGGGGCCCTGTTATTCTCAGCTTCATGCTGGGACATGTCTCCATGCTTTAATGTTCAAAAGCTCTTTATTTCTCTCATACTGTCTGTGCTGCAGCACCTCTTTTCACCCTCTGTCTGAAACCAGAGCCCAGTCTGCTCTGATTGGTTAGCTGGCCGGCTCTGTTGTGATTGGTCAACCACTTAGAGATGTCCCGCCCTTTAGCCTATCATGTACAATGTGTTGGAGCACTAGCCAATAGAAGAGCGTGAGTGTTATATAGTGATGTCACTATGTTCAAGAAGAACACAAAGGAGTCTATGGAGGCTTTTCAGGCAGGGCGAGAGAAACTCCCTCTGGAGGAAACACATTTTAGACGTTGCACTAAAACCTTTCGTCCAAACCACAGCACTGAGACTGCTCTTGTAAAGGTCTTTAACGACATCCACTTAAACACAGACAGTGGCATAACTTCAGTGTTAGTATTATTAGATCTCAGTGCTGCGTTTGACACTGTTGACCACAGCATATTACTAGACCGACTGGAAAACTGGGTGGGACTTTCGGAAACAGTTCTAAATTGGTTTAAATCCTACTTAAAGGATAGAAACAACTTTGTTTCTATAGGTAAATACACATCTGAGTTGACAAATATGACATGTGGGGTTCCTCAAGGCTCCATCCTGGGGCCTCTTCTCTTTCACATCTACATGCTACCACTGGCTCAGATAATGAAGAACAACAAAATAAGTTACCATAGCTATGCAGATGACACACAAATGTACGTAACAATTTCACCAGGAGACTATGCTCCAATTCAAACACTGAGTAAGTGCATTGAACAAATCAATGACTGGATGTGTCAGAACTTTCTCCAATTAAACAAAGATAAAACTGAGTTAATGGTCTTTGGAGCCAAGGCAGAACGTTTAAAAGTTAGCGCTGAGCTTCAGTCTGCAATGTTCAAAACAACAGATAAAGACAGGAATCTAGGTGTAGTCATGGACTCTGACCTGAGTTTCAACAGTCACATTAAAACAGTTACTAAATCAGCCTACTATCACCTAAAGAATATATCTAGGATTAAAAGACTAATATCACAGCAGGATTTGGAAAAACTTGTCCATGCCTTTATCTTCAGTAGACTCGACTACTGCAATGGTGTTTTCACAGGTCTCACTAACAAATATATTAGAAAGCTGCAGCTGATTCAGAACGCCGCTGCTCGAGTCCTCACTAACACTAAGAAAGTGGACCACATCACTCCTGCTCTGAAGTCTTTACACTGGCTTCCTGTGTGTCAAAGAATAGATTTCTAAATACTGCTGCTGGTTTATAAAGCACTGAATGGTTTAGGCAAAAAATACATTTCTGACCTCCTGCTAAACTATGAACCATCCAGATCTCTCAGGTCTTCAGGGACTGGTCAGCTTTCTGTCCCCAGAGTCAGAACTAAACATGGAGAAGCAGCGTTCACTTATTATGCTC
>CM070495.1:43040424-43112345 GCA_036324585.1 Champsocephalus esox
TAAAAACGAAAGAGTCTTCAGTTTTTCTATTTTAAAATGTATGGTGTTAATCCGTGTTCTGTGAGGCCTCACCTTTGCAGGAGCGTTTGTTGGCAGACAGGGTGAATCCCTGAGGAGGACAGGCACACTGGTAGCTGCCCGCTACGTTCACACACCTGAAGGTACAGAGACTCCCGATGCTCTGAGAACACTCGTCTATATCTGTGAGAAAGAGAGGAGAGTGTCTGTTATGTGTTTGTGCCCTGATCAGGCGTTCCGAGTGTGATGTGTCATGTCTAGCTGTAGTTTCCTGTTCTGGTTTTGTAGTCCTTATCGTTTCCCCTCCAGGTGTACCCATTTGTAATTAACCCAGGTGTGTCTTGTCTCGTCATTACCTCACGTATACGTATTCTGCTTTCGCCTTTGTCTGGGGCTGATCCTGTCTGTGCAGTACGTGTTCTTGTCTGTCATTACTTTATATTTCCTTTGTTCAACCATGGTGGTAATTAGTGATGGCAAGATGAAGCTTTGAATGAAGCTTCGAACCACTTGGAAAATTGTGTCGGAAATAGGTTAATTTCTCGAAGCTTCAGTTACAGCGACCTCTCCTGGCGAAGTGCAAGGCTGCAGTGGGTTTAACATATCTTTGCCTTGAAAAATATTCGATGCACACACACACTGAATATCATGTTCTATTTGCAATTAAAGATTGATAATTGTGTGTATTGGGTTATTGAGAAGAGACTAGAGAGTGCTGAGGCAGAGGAGAGGGCCTTTTATCAGTTATTAAAGTTGAAAAGCAATGATCAAAATACATCCTTTCCGGGCTTTGAACCAGCTGCGCGGAGGACATCGCTGCATTCGGGGCGCCGGCTCGACTCACTGGGCTATCTATTCCTTGAACTATTTAACTGTTTTATGTTACTGATAATTGTCTTTTTGTTCACACCACATTTCGAAGTGTCTCCCGAGCCAGAA
Source organism: Champsocephalus esox (assembly GCA_036324585.1). Classification (NCBI taxonomy): domain Eukaryota; kingdom Metazoa; phylum Chordata; class Actinopteri; order Perciformes; family Channichthyidae; genus Champsocephalus; species Champsocephalus esox. The sequence goes on from CM070495.1 coordinate 43,041,382, forward strand.
CGACCTATCTTTCTTCCTGGCTTGCTCGATAATGATACTACAATTAAAATGCAATACCAACAACAACTCAACAGCAACAACGCACACATTGCGCATTGTTTAGAGCGGTCATAAAGTGTTGAAGCGCTCAAGTTTGAAACTGTTTCAACCTGTCACCTGTCAAAATCGAGACGAGGCAGTGCATTGAATCACCTGATTGGAACGCGAACCAGTCGAGTGATTCATTCAGGAAATAAAGCAGTTGCTGCTTCGGACGTCACATGTCACGTGATTTGAAGCAAGCTTCGAAGCACTGCTTCTATGGAACAGGAAGTCCAGGGTTGAAGCTCCGTTCGAAGCTTCAGTGTCAAACTGCCATCACTAGTGGTAATTATTAATTAAATAATTTTTTTGATTACTTCGGCTACCGTCTCCTTTATTATGTTGCCTTGACTCGACATTGAGCCTGCTAACAGTCAATGGTAACGTAATAGTGTCTATCAAAACTATTATTATATTTGTAAGGTGGGTACAAATTGGTGGATTCCTGTTTGCTGTATGTGGACAGTCCCAATATCAAACCGTCACAACAAACAGTAAATGGGGCATTTTTAGCCAACAATGCTAATTTCCAGCTGTATTTATATGTAGCAATCTGTGTGTTGATTCATATATTTATATTTTGTATTCGGGATTGTGGCAAACGGTATTTCGATCTCTGTCTGTACACACAAACTGAAACATTGACAATAAAGTTGAATTTCACTTGTCCCCAGCTAGATGATAACAGACACCTTTTTAAAATCCCAACACATCGACAGCATTAGTTATAAAGAAAGGATGAAAGACAAGTAGATGGAAGCGAAAGGATAAAAGAGAACAATCAAATGCAAACAACACACGCTACTCATACATGTCACATAGCACGTCACAATCACACGACAGAAAGCAGGGGTCCATGATCACAACATGTGACACACACACCATATCCAACACAGACGAGTGTGTGCAGGGGCAGTGAACCATGTACCTGATGATGTTGAGTGTACCTCTGACATATCATTGGCTTATAATAAAGTGGTTTTTACACATTAGAAATCTTTTCACAGTGAGACCTGGTGAATTTGAGGTAGTGTTCAGTAAATGCTCACAACCATTTTATAATTGTCTCATCTCCACACACTCTACCAGTCTCTACCTGGACCGTTAGTAGGAAATACCTTCACAGGTGTGTCCGTCGTCCTTCAGGTGGTAACCCTGGCGACAGTAGCACTGATACGATCCGTAGATGTTGGCGCACTCCTGGCTGCACGGTTTCTTGTCACATTCGTTTATATCTAAGCACAGGAAATAAAAGACACAATTATAAAATCCTTATTTCTGGGGCTGTGCATTGTGGACGGCCACTTCGGCCATTTTGAAAGTGAAGGGAAACTGTTTTTAGTGATGACACAGACTTAAAGAGGACACCTTTTAACCCTCCTATTGTCTTCGTCCGTCCCCCCCCCTTACTTTGGTTTTCCCGGTCAAATTTGATCCCGTTTTAACACAAAAAACATTAATGATCACCAAATTTCATTTAACACCCTTTCAAACTGTACATATTGTATCAGACGACTGGTGTACATGAACAACTGCAGTACATATACAAACAATAGACACTGAACATGTATTGCATGTGCCAGGTGTGATCCATGTGGGGGGATGGGCACATAAGGGGGGGAACACATCGTGTGTGTGTGTGTGTGTGTGTGTGTGTGTGTGTGTGTGTGTGTTGTGTGTGTGTGTGTGTGTGCTGATCCGGATGGTAACCAATTCCTTTTCTTTATGGGGATGGGCACATAAGGGGGGGGAACACATCGTGTGTGTGTGTGTGTGTGTATGTGTATGTGTATGTGTGTGTGTGTGTGTGTGTGTGTGTGTGTGTGTGTGTGTGCTGATCCGGATGGTTACCAATTCCTTTTCTTTATGGGGATGGGCACATAAGGGGGGGGAACACATCGTGTGTGTGTGTGTGTGTGTGTGTGTGTGCGTGTGTGTGTGTGTGTTCTGATCCAGATGGTTACCCATTCCTTTTCTTTATGGGGATGGGCACATAAGGGGGGGAACACATTGTGTGTGTGTGTGTGTGTGTGTGTGTGTGTGTGTGTGTGTGTTCTGATCCGGATGGTTACCCATTCCTTTTCTTCATGGCGGTCATATCACCTGGAACACCATGTTGTTACAAAGTTGACTAAATCATCCAACATGCAATGAAAGTGGTGATCAGCCATTGCACATGTTCAAATGTCTCCTGTGAAGGATATCATGAAGCCTGAATGCAATCGAATGTAAAACAAAAAGTTATGAGTGATGAAAGTAGTAAATCGGTCAGATTTGACCCGAAGACAACACGAGGGTTAATCAATATATATAATCTCTTATATCTTTATGTCAGAGAAAATGAAAGTCCGGCTAACCTTTACAGTTCTTGCCGTCCAAAGCCAGGGAGAAGCCCTCTGTGCAGGAGCAGTGGAACGAGCCGGGGGTGTTTTCACACGTCTGTCCACACAATCTGCCGGGGAAACGCCAGCACTCATTTATATCTGGAAGAGCAGGAGAGGCAAGGTACGTTTACTTATAAAGCACCTTTCAACACGAGGCGATGCAAGGTGCTTTACAAAAATGAAAGCCATTAAGAAATAGTGCAACAGAAACATATTATAAGACGGCATTTCAAAACACTCATTTCAAAGCAAAGATGATAAAACATAAAAGATGAGGGAGCTATTAGACCACCGACTGAAACCTCGGACACGATAAACGCTCCAGAGCTCATTCAGAAACACAACCGGTGATGTGTGGAGAGACTTTTTTCACCTTGACAACAAGCTAAGTTAGCGTGAACATGTACAGTTTGTGACGCAGGCACTCGTACCGGTGCAGAGTTTCCGCAGAGAGTCGTACTGATATCCCGTCTGACAGTCACAGGTGTAGCTGCCAGGAAGATTGTGACAAATCTGACCGAGTCCACAGCGGTTTGTCCCCATCTGACACTCGTCAAGGTCTACACAGGAGAGAGAAGGTCATCAGGCTTTGGTACGTACTGTAAAGGTTTCATTTCATGTGTTCCGTTCATGGTGTCCACAACTTAATGTATAACAATTACTTACAAAGCATGTCTCGATAACCACACCGTACCCGAAACGGAGCAGGGAGGAGAAGATAATCTGATATGACCTGCCGCTTTCTAGAAATAGATGGTCTGTCCTTCATGTTTTCTTATTCACAGCTAATCATAACAGTATCGTAGGAAAATAAAAGACACACAAAAACGTACACAAATATACTTCGTTCCCACTTGACTGTTAACGGAAAGAAAAAGCTAAACATCGCATGAACAAGGAAGAGTGCCACACCCTCATCGAGTCCTACTAGAGTAGAAGGGGGAAGTGTGAATCTAATCTTCTACCGCCTGAATCTGCTTCATGGATTCCACTTTCTTCGCTTCATTTGTTCTGTTTCTAATTCAGCAGGTGAACCTGTATGTTCATAAAATAGTGTGTGTGAGCTGTGTGTGTTAAACTAAAAAACTAAAACAGAGGGTTTTCTGTCAGCTCAGATTTTATTTCTGCTTTTTCACACTGTAGTATGTGCTCATGCAACCCAGCCGAATTAGTGTAGATACTGCAAGGAGACGCACTGTGTGAAGAGAAATTGAAGATGTTGTTTAATTGTTGATATATTCATGATCCAGGTCAAGTATTCAGTTTCGGCGGCATTTCTAATAATGCAGCCGAACCGTGTATTACAATGCCGTTATGTGATGACTTTCAAAGAGAAAAGCAAGAACACTCTTTTAAGTATTATTTTATTTTTTTAAAATGTTTTCCGGATTTCATATAATATAAACACCAAATCCCAGCATGCATTGCGGCTAAAACATCCAATCAGCGAGCTTAAACCATAGCTGAGGATCTTGGGTAATCGCTCGAAATGCCTACGTCTGTTTCCGGTTATTTTTATTTTGAAATTCAGTTCCTGACGGACGCCAAAAAAGCCCGAGATTATGGAATTAAACCAATAAATAAAAGCAAGGATAATTGTGTGTTATTGGTGAGTAAATAACAGTGTGTTATTTTGAAAAGAATAACAAATTAGAAGGAAAAAAATATTTTAAAAATACAGATTTCAGTATCCTGAGGCTCTGAGCCCCATTTACTTTTCCTCACAGACAAAAGTCCGAAATTATACGATTTAAAATAAAAGCAATAATTGTGGCTTGATATTGAGTAAGAACATGTTTTTATGAACCACACAGCTTCCGGTCTTCCACGACCCGACCGGAGAAAAAGACGTGCTGCAGCCTGCAGGCACGAAACACGTTACCAGTAGAAATACATTGCTTTTAAAATCGTGCTGTGCAACACGAAAAAAAGGGGCAAATCGTGATGGTGAACACGAATCAATAGATTAAAAATCGCGTTGGTGAACACGAAATGCCGTGAGACTGGGTTGGCTCATGAGTTTCAGTGCTGGTGTGTGGGCTGCTAACTGGATGTGCTGAATGAAAGGCAGGTTTTTACTGTCAAATCATTTCTGATCCTAAATATCTTGGTTTCTTCTTTTCTAAGGTCACATCGTTCTGCTGTCTTACCTAATAAGTAAAACACATCTTATTGATATTGCATTGCATTTTATATTGAGGTAATCCAAGAGTAAAGGAAAGTAATCAGATTACTTTCATATTGTGATATCAGATTAGGTTACTGATAACATTTCTTTACAGGTAACTATTGTAACCGAATATATTTGTACAGCACTAGCTTTACGAGCGGATATTCAGGCTCTTTCTCCTCTGATATGGGGTTTCTATAACTCAACATTTGAGAAGAAACTCTTCAGCCTCAACGCTCTCATCTCCATCTTTCTGACGTTGTGCTGCTGTGTTTCAGAGGAGCTTCTCACCGACACACGTGGCTCCATCAGAGCTGGCGCTGTACCCCGGGCTGCAGGAGATGGTCTTCTGCTGGCAGGAGAAGGATCCCACCGTGTTGATGCAGTTAAAACCAGAGCTGCACAACTCTCTGAGGCTGAGGCACTCATTGATGTCTAAAGAAACACACACGGAGAGAGACAGCCGGATAACTGATGTGTTTACTTACTGTCTTCCAGAACACACTTAGGTAAAAAACACCTTATTGATCATTCATTTAATTTACCATTTGATGCTGAGGTCATCCAAAAGCAGAGGTGAGAGAAGTACTCAGATCTTGTACTTGAGTAAAAGTAGAAGTACTCAGATCTTGTACTTGAGTAAAAGTAGAAGTACTCAGATCTTGTACTTGAGTAAAAGTAGAAGTACTCAGATCTTGTACTTGAGTAAAAGTAGAAGTACTCAGATATTGTACTTGAGTAAAAGTAGAAGTACTCAGATCTTGTTCTTGAGTAAAAGTAGAAGTACTCAGATATTGTACTTGAGTAAAAGTAGAAGTACTCAGATCTTGTTCTTGAGTAACAGTAGAAGTACTCAGATCTTGTTAATGAGTAAAAGTAGAAGTACTCAGATATTGTACTTGAGTAAAAGTAGAAGTACTCAGATATTGTACTTGAGTAAAAGTAGAAGTACTCAGATCTTGTTCTTGAGTAAAAGTAGAAGTACTCAGATCTTGTTCTTGAGTAAAAGTAGAAGTACTCAGATATTGTACTTGAGTAAAAGTAGAAGGACTCAGATCTTGTACTTGAGTACAAGTAGAAGTACTCAGATCTTGTTCTTGAGTAAAAGTAGAAGTACTCAGATCTTGTACTTGAGTAAAAGCAGAAGTACTCAGATCTTGTACTTGAGTAAAAGCAGAAGTACTCAGATATTGTACTTGAGTAAAAGTAGAAGTACTCAGATATTGTACTTGAGTACAAGTAGGAGTACTCAGATCTTGTTCTTGAGTAAAAGTAGAAGTACTCAGATCTTGTTCTTGAGTAAAAGTAGAAGTACTCAGATCTTGTTCTTGAGTAAAAGCAGAAGTACTCAGATCTTGTTCTTGAGTAAAAGTAGAAGTACTCAGATCTTGTACTTGAGTAAAAGCAGAAGTACTCAGATATTGTACTTGAGTAAAAGTAGAAGTACTCAGATCTTGTTCTTGAGTAAAAGCAGAAGTACTCATATCTTGTACTTGAGTACAAGTAGAAGTACTCAGATCTTGTACTTGAGTAAAAGTAGAAGTACTCAGATCTTGTTCTTGAGTAAAAGCAGAAGTACTCAGATCTTGTTCTTGAGTACAAGTAGAAGTACTCAGATATTGTACTTGAGTAAAAGTAGAAGTACTCAGATCTTGTACTTGAGTAAAAGTACTCAGATCTTGTAATTGAGTAAAAGCAGAAGTACTCGGATCTTGTACTTGAGTACAAGTAGAAGTACTCAGATCTTGTACTTGAGTAAAAGTAGAAGTACTCAGATCTTGTACTTGAGTACAAGTAGAAGTACTCAGATCTTGTACTTGAGTAAAAGTAGAAGTACTCAGATATTGTACTTGAGTACAAGTAGAAGTACTCAGATCTTGTACTTGAGTAAAAGTAGAAGTACCCAGGTCTTGTACTTGAGTAAAAGTAGAAGTACTCAGATATTGTACTTGAGTACAAGTAGAAGTACTCAGGTCTTGTACTTGAGTACAAGTAGAAGTACTCAGATCTTGTACTTGAGTAAAAGTAGAAGTACCCAGGTATTGTACTTGAGTAGAAGTAGAAGTACTCAGGTCTTGTACTTGAGTACAAGTAGAAGTACTCAGATCTTGTACTTGAGTACAAGTAGAAGTATTCAGGTCATGTACTTGAGTAAAAGTAGAAGTATTCAGGTCATGTACTTGAGTAAAAGCAGAAGTACCAGAGTGTAGGAATACTCTGTTACAGTAAAAGTCATTCAAAATGCTCCTCAAGTGAAAGTAGAAAGTATTCTCATCTAAATATAGTGAAAGACAGTGAAAGTAGTCGTTGTGCAGATTGGTCCATTTCAGAATAATATATATGATATGTTTTATAATGATTGATCATGAAAGTGTTCTCAGAGCTGGTGGAGGTGCAGCTAGTTTTTTTTAATAAAAGTACAAGTATCTCAAAATTGTACTTAAGTAAATGTATTAGTTCCCACCTCTGTCCAACAGTAACGGAAAGCAAATATAATTTTTTATTTTATTTTTAAAAAACCTTCCCACTCTGGAAGTACTCATGGCCATACCTCCTGATATTACAACAGGAAAGAGGGATTTCGATTGTTAACTTTATACAAGAACTAAAGAGTAAAAATGATGAACTGTGGTTTTATTGGACTGATTCTTGTCACTGTGAGGTTACCATTCAAACAAAGACAGTTTCTTACCGATACAGTTTCCATGGGAGTCCTGTGAGAATCCGGTGATGCACTTTGGTTTGTGATTACAGAGGAAGGAGCCGAGTGTGTTCTCACACACGAAGCCAACGCCACAGTTATGGGTTCCCAGAACACACTCGTTAATGTCTGAGAGTAAAAGAACAGAAAACAAACATTTCATTTTTACATAAATAGTCAAACACACTTTTAGTCAAATGTAAAAAGGTTAAGGACCCAATTTCTAATACCCACTTTCACTCCATTGGCCCGTTTGTGAGGAGGGTCCAACAGATTAACAATGTGTTGGAGCGCTAGCCAATAGAAGCGCACGTGTTCAATAGTGGTGTCACTATGTTCAGGAAGTAAACAAGGGAGTCCAGTCGAGGCATTTGCACACAAACCTATAGAACACACTACAGGGGAGGGAGAGCCCCCAAAAGAATACAAAAATGCAATTTTGTAATTTAGTTTTTTATACTTTAAGGTCATATATTGTATACCCGTGTCTAATCTAGATAACTGTAGACTTGGGCATTTGATTGTAAAACAAACATCACATAGGAAAAGAGATTTGCAATCAAAATAAACGCCACTAGAACTTTCTGTAGTTTATATTATTAGTGTTGTGCCCATTTGTATGTTTTGTTGTTGTTTTGTGAGCACTATCGTGCAATTAAGGTATTCAATAATAATACTAATTCATTCAATTTTTATTGGAGCGCTTTTCAAGGCACTCAAAGCGCCTTACAATTACTACACATTACACATATTAGACAGGTAACAGTTATTATTTTGGTGACCTCAGGCTGTGTGAGCATACCGTTTTTTTTCAGCCAGAAAGCGCTGTTCTTGGGTTTTAAATACCGGGGCCCTTTCTCATTTCTCGAACTCCCCTCCTCGACTCCCCTCCTCGACTCATATCCTCGATACTTAGTCCCGCCCACAGGAGATGCGAGCAGAGGAGCCGATGGAGGGGAACCGAGGAGAGAGGAGGGGAAGCAGCAGGCGGTTAGAGAAATGAGAACTCCTCTCCTCTGAGCGGTCATTTCAAAGAGACGTCCATTAATGATGACAGGAGGCAGCAGCCCTCTGTCTGATGGACACATGTGTTCATGATGACTTCGATATACTTTGATTCATTCACAGTGCGGTATAATGAGACAATAACAGGCTACAGATGCGGACACGCACACACATATATATATGTATATATTTATATAAATATATACAATTTCAGAATCAAACGGAGCACTCATAATAACGTAACACTATCAGAGACTGGATATACCCCCCCCCTCCGCTCTGGTCGCTACAATGAGGGAAATAAATTACGGGCCAAAAGTTGTATTTACAAGTATTAAAAGTAAGCAGAGGACACCAATTTAGATTTAAATGAAATGTGTAAGAAGAAAGTGAAGAATTTAGATTCAAATGAAATGTGTAAGAAGAAAGTGAAGAATTTAGATTAAAATGAAATGTGTAAGAAGAAAGTGAAGAATTTAGATTGAAATTATACATGAACACAGGGGGCTTGAATGTGTGATGAGAGAAGAAAAGAAAGTAAAAAGGCTTGGAAAAGCAGCAGAATATTTGAACTGCAAACTTCTGAACTAACTTGATGGCGAATGATCTGTCACCATGGCAACAGCATTTGATGACACCCCATAATACGCTTAGATGCGTTGATGGCTGTATTGTTACCAAACCTGTGAAGTTTTGGGGCGTTTGGAGCAGTTTCACTGAAGTTTATGAGAAAACCGTGTTTCATGGCGAGTATTGTGTTGCCATGGCAAAGGAATTTGAAGAAATCTCAAAACTGTCCCATAGATGTCTTCACGGCTGCACAAATGTGAAGTTTGAGCACTTTTGAAACATTTTCATAGGAGTTATAGCGACATCATGTTTTATGGCGAAGGATGTGTTTCCATGGAAACGGCATATGGTGAGATCTCAGATTTGGCGTAGAGCTCTTGAGGCATGGACCGGTGATATACAAGTGAAGATTGGGGGACAATTGGACCGTGTCCATTGGACTTATAGCGACATCATGTTTTATGGCGAGGGATGCGTTTCTATGGAAACGGCATATGGTGAGATCTCTGATTTGACGTAGAGCTGTTGAGGCATGGACCGGTGATATACAAGTGAAGATTGGGGGACGATTGGACCGTCTCGATTGGACTTACAGCCACATTGTGTTTCATGGCGAGTGGTCTGTCGCCATGGCAACGGCATTTGATGACACCCTATACTACGCTTAGATGCGTTGATGGTTGCATCGTTACCAAACCTGTGAATTTCTGGGCTGTTTGGAGTATTTTCACTGAAGCTATGAGAAAACCGTGTTTCAAGGTGAGCATTGTGTTGCCATGACAATGGCATTTGAAGAAATCTCAAAACTGTCCCGTAGATGTCTTCACGGCTGGACTGTTGGCACACTGCTATCTGAAGTCTGCTGCTCTGAACATGTCAGGTGGAGCGATGACATCATCGTGTTCCATTACACAGGTGTTTATAGTTGAGCTAATGAGGTGCCTAGACTTCAAAGGCTTCATTGTTCTGAATGAGAGATACACCTCTTACATGTGAACGTTTGGTGGAAGAACCATAACGAATATCTGTGCAATTTCAAAACGTGAAGCATGTCAAGGAAGTTGAGTATCTGAAGTGTAATTTTTGTGTAGTTTCGGGTTAATAATGTGGCCTTTTTGGCAGTTTAACTAAAGGTGTTCCTGCTACCGTGAGGAAAATATCTGCCTGAAATTACAATGGGCTTCAATGGAGGAATGTTGGACGTTTTTGTCACTTCATGCCCTCAAGAGGCATTTTGTTGAATTATTTTTGCTTAATTATTTGTCATTGTTCAAGCTATGAGATGTTTTCCTACGTTTATCATGAACAATTAGGAATGTAGGGTTTGGGAATTATGGCAGTTTAAAAAAAATATATGAAGGCACATTTCAAGATTTCTTACCCTCGAGCTGTGACATCACGCACTTTGGTTAATGTTAAAATGTGAAGAAAACCTCTAAAACAAGGTCTGAACAAATGTTAATATTTCTTAAAGTAAGAATCAGACTTAAAAGTTCTTTTACACGAATAATGTCAGAAAGATTTGTAACATTTTAAAGTTGGAATGAGGTTTCTGAGTGAAAGTATGAATGAACAGTTAGCAGTTGAAGTCGCATGAAGATTTGTTGAAGTCTGAAGATGTCCTCCATTGACTTCAATGTTAAAAATGTGAAGTATTATGGGATGTATCTCTGGAATTATGAAAGTTATGAATGAGAAAAGTAATAGCCATCGATTCCCGACCGAGCTGAACGTTTAAATGTTCGAACGGAGTTTCTGCGATGTTCAATGCGGGAGAAGAAGAGGGCCAAAATACCGGCGGAATAATAATAATACAAATGTTGTCCGTAGAAGAACAGTTACAATAATAATGTCGTAATTGGAGAGTGCAGGCGTCTAACTAAAAGTCACATTTTCAATGCATGGTGATATTGAGTGAACACTTAGTTTTAGTCCAGGTGGAAAAGTTAGCATCGTTTCTGTTTCAGCCGGACATGAGGGGATTAGATAAAAAAACTGGCTGCTGTATTTACACTTCCTACTTAAAAGTCCCCTATCATACTGTTTTTCATCAATATATATTATAGCTCTCAGATATATACAGAACCTGTCTCTGAAGTGTTTGGCTACAAACACCAAACAGATCATTGCAGCATTACCCATAATCCCCTCTGTTTCAACCCTGTTTCCAAAGTGCTGATTCTCTGTCTGTTACTTTAGATGAAAACAAGGAGCCCCTCCCCACGCCCCTCTGAGAGACATTTGGTTACAAATTACTCAATGGAGCTCTAGGAGGAGATTCAGGTGATAAGAGGGGGGGGGTACCTGGTTGCTGATTGGCTAATGGTTACACAAGACAAAACATCGTTATGACATCACAAAGTGGCCAAAATCTGATCAGCTCATTTTCAGACAGGTTTTTATAGAAATGGATCAAAAAGAGAGAAAATCTTTGTTCCTGAGACTTTCAGAGACATGGAGAAGAGGGGACACATGTTGATGTAGAAGAGACATGAAGAAGAGGGGACACATGTTGACGTAGAAGAGACATGAAGAAGAGGGGACACATGTTGATGTAGAAGAGACATGAAGAAGAGGGGACACATGTTGATGTAGAAGAGACATGGAGAAGAGGGGACACATGTTGATGTAGAAGAGACATGGAGAAGAGGGGACACATGTTGATGTAGAAGAGACATGGAGAAGAGGGGACACATGTTGATGTAGAAGAGACATGGAGAAGAGGGGACACATGTTGATGGAGCAGAGGGGACACATGTTGATGTAGAAGAGACATGAAGAAGAGGGGACACATGTTGATGTAGAAGAGACATGAAGAAGAGGGGACACATGTTGATGTAGAAGAGACATGAAGAAGAGGGGACACATGTTGATGTAGAAGAGACATGGAGAAGAGGGGACACATGTTGATGTAGAAGAGACATGAAGAAGTGGATTTTGCATAATAGGGGACCTTGAGCCTGATTCAGCTGAGAGTGAGACAACAGACAGATTTCACTCCATCCCAGAGTGTATGTACTGCAGGTGGTTGGTTTGAAACTGGGTCTAAATGTGCTGTCAACTCTCATTCAGTACATCGTACAGTAGGTGGCACTGTGAGTCAAGCAAAGAATAAAGATGTGCAGAATCACAAAAACATCACAGTCAAAACTTTGAAAAAGAAATTCCCCACCTATACAAATCTGCATTTAACAGAAGTTGAACAAAACTTCCTTAATGACAGTTATTGAGTCTCACGTTCCCGGATGAGTCCTGAGCAGAAGGTGGGCTTTCCTCTACCAATCATCATTAGAGGGAGGTGCTCCCAGCATCGCAGCAGCGATCTCTCCTTTCTTTCATGGAGCTAATTAGTTTTCTCCCTGTTAGATGGTCGGCTAAATATTTCCTCTATTATCTTAGCTACATGTACATTGATTAGCCGTCCTCCGTGCAAAGTGCTTTACCGCCCGCACAGAACCTTCTCTGTGGATGATTATCTTGTCAAAAACTGAATCTGGGCATCTGCTGAAGCACAAACAACACGGCAGGGGCCAAAATCATGAGAATACATCGCAATGACTGAGCGAAAATCATGACTAAAGTAGGAAGGAAGAAATGAAGAGAGAGTTTGTGTTGAATGCTGATGGCTTTCATCTGAATGAGGTGTCTAAATATAACCTGGTCCTGTTAAAGAGCAACTATCTGCCATCAATAATGCCAAGGCTGCGGTCGAAAAGTCCATTTAGCTTAGGAACCTTCCTAACGGAGTGAAATGACCCGGAAGTCCCTCAGTGGCAGCCATGATAAGAGCCGTTTGAATTCTCTAGATGATAGGAAAGGAGGTTTCAAACTTCCTTTATAACCTCCTTTAGCGTAGGAACCACTGGACCTCCCTCACCGAAAGGAGAGGAGAACATGCTGCCCCACAATGCATTGCAGCCGCAGCATTTGCCATCACACAACTGTCGGCCGTTCACGGAAACAACTGATTATGACGGAGAAATTATATCATGAAAGTTACGGTGCTTGTTAAGCATTTTAAAATGTAGGTGGGAAGTTGTCAAAGTGCTTTGTTCTGAACGTTCATCAGTATTATAATCAAAGAGAGAAATATGAATGTTAGTTTTCACTGAAATTATCAAATCAAGTCAACATCTCACAGTCTTTACTGAGCTGTGTGGGGTTTGTTCTACTTCTAAAATATGTTTGAATGGTGATATACACAGTGATAGATGTTAAGGACTAACGTTTATAATAAATACATTTGTATTGATTTTAAGATATTTTCATACAATCAAACGTATTGGGATCATTAGTATTAACATGGACCGGAGGGAGAGGGGGACGAGCATAAGTTTCACTTTCCTTTTTTACTTTCAATTCCAACTTTGGTCATGGAGAATATGTTTCTCTGTTGTCCACGTTCATAAAGCAAAGCAGCAGCATCAGAGCACGGTGCAGAGTCTCTATGAGTTAACTTTACAGTAGTCCCTCATTCTTATTGAACATCCATGTTGTAGTCCGCTATAGAAAACTGTAGTTTCCATAGTTTCCCCACAGCAGCAGACGCACATTTATGAGGTCCGCTGGCGCATCATAAACACGTTGGATAGTGAAAGTGCAGTCGGATTCTCTAAAGTACTGCAGTCTCTTCTCCTAAGTCCTTTTGAATTCTCATATCCACTATCACTTAACCCCGTGACGTTTCACTCAGAGGTCAAGGAATAGGAGATAGGGTTAGAACTTAGGAGCTGATTTTTGGACTATTCGACTGCAGCCCAGGACTCTCCACTAGCCTCACCACCACCTGTAAGTAATGGGAACAGTGATGCATTGTGGGACATTGCGGCCATCTTTGTAGGATAGCGTCTCTAAAGAAACAGGAGCAGCTGTCAATATAAATCCGCTTTCCAGGTAATCTGTCAGCGGTTTTGCGTCCAATATGCACTTACAAAGAGAAGCTCCGCGCAGAAACAGAGGAGTGTTATATAAACAAATAAAGTTGTTTAGTGACGTCCCAATTTCAAATAAGAGACGAATGGACCGATCGCTGTTACTGATGTCGGTCCTCTGGTGTTTTCAGATAGGGTCTACATTGGAATTTTACAAACGATGGATACAGGACCTTCAAATGTAAAGGACAATAATCCAGACTGAGTAATGTTATGCTAACTAAATGCTAACAAAATGACGATTTATCATGCATAATTGTTCTACCGGTGTATTTATGTATCCTGAGATAATCATGTTTTGAATCTTATTCCCTGTCTAGTATTTTTACTGTAGTTCAGCAGTAAACGGTTAGCAGTTGACTGACAACTTATTCAGGGTCTCATGCTAATGTTGGCTATCTCTCCCTCCGTTTCCAAGCTTAAATGAAATGCAATCCCATGGGTTGTTTTGTTCGTTGTTCAAAGAAGAGGATGTTACAGCCACGACATCAACAGTGTCTTCAGACCATGTTTAAAAGTTTAAATTGAAAAGGCTACGCTACTCGCTGGCAGTGGTGTTAAGTAACTAAGTAGATTTACTTGAGTACTGCACTTCAGTACAATTTTGAGGCAATTGTACTTAATTTATTTATAATTTATCACAATATTTTTTTCTATTATGATTGACTGTGTTCAAATCATGGTGATTGAAATGTTTTCAATCTTGTTTTATTTTGATGTAATTGATGTTTGTGAGCCCACACAACTCTGAAGACGCTTATTGATTTAAGTATTGACTGAAATATTCTTAGACTAATGTTAATTGGTTATCATAAATTGATAAAAAGAATGGAACTGTCAGAGAATATTTCAATCCGATTTCTCTGTGTCTAGAGGTTCTCAGCATTTCTGAGAAACTGTTAATTTACAAAGATATGCTTTGCGTTAAGTCGCATATGCTCCTGCCTGTAACTTGAGGAGGACACAGGTCAAGACGTCCTCTGCCTTCCTGTGGGGGAGAAGGTTGGCCCATGTGAGTTGGTAATACAAACTGGTCTTTGTTCCAATGTCTGGTAATGATTAAGGTAGGAAGAGCGGGCTTTTAGGTTCCTCCCTTTTAGATATACAGATCCATGTTTTGTCTCTTTGTCTTCAGAGTTTGCTAGGTGGCTCACATGAAAATGTGATATACTCTGTGATCTCTCCGGCCGTATTCTACTCTCAATAATTATCAGTGTTTGACTAAAGCTGCTCCTACTTCCATCCTTTCCTGAGCCTTGGCTCTGCATTGCCGCACAGAAGTTTCCATCACATTTAACTTCAGTATTTCCATGATATGCTACTTCTACTCTACTTTTCAGAGGTACATGGTGTACTTTTACTCCACTACATGTATTTAATCCCTTTAGTTACTTCACAGATCTGGATGAATGATGTGAAATATAACCAAGTGTTAAATCAGACTTTAGTTCCAGATGGAGTAAATCCACAAGCTACCCTGCAGTCTACAAAGTCATTCAAACTAGCTGCACCTTCACCAGCTTTGAGAACACTTTCATGATCAATCATTATAAAACACATCATATATATTATTCTGAAATGGACCAATCTGCACAACGACTACTTTTACTGTCGCTACTTTCACTATATTTTGATGATAATACTTTTCTACTTTCACTTGAGGAACATTTTGAATGCAGGACTTTTGTACTGTAACAGAGTATTCCTACACTCTGGTCCTTCTACTTTTACTCAAGTACAAGACCTGAGTACTTCTACTTTTACTCAAGTACAATATCTGAGTACTTCTACTTTTACTCCAGTACAAGATCTGAGTACTTCTACTTTTACTCAAGAACAAGATCTGAGTACTTCTACTTTTACTCAAGTAAAAGATCTGAGTACTTTACCACCTCTACTCATTAGCCCTACAGGTGAAGTCAATATATTGCAGTCCAAGTATCCTCTAAAGATGGACGACCTGATGTTGATAAAACACATTTCCATTCCCTTTTCATGATACACTTGTTTTCATGGTTTTGTGAGTGGTTAAGGGTTTCTTTAAGGACAGATCCTTCTCTGCTTCTGGAGATACTATTAGAAAGAGCAATATCATTATGCATAGCCTCAGTTGGAGCCAGGGCTGTTGGACCTGATGTTGGATCCTCTCTAAATTACTGAGAACCTGGCAACACTAAATAACTCCAACACAAACACAGCCTTGTGCCAAGTTGTGTAATGCGGTGGAAACACAAAGGAGGTAATGTTGAGAGCCTGATACCATGAAGCCTGTAAATACATATCAATGAGAATCAGAGATTTAAGCCACCCAGAATCCCTAGGTTTCCTTTGCATACTGGAATAATCTGCAGCTCATGACTCACGCCACAGTTTATTTGCCATAACAATATGTTCCTAACCTTCCTAACCTCTTAAACCTGTTAAGCCCAAGAGACCCCGGTAACGGGGCCTCCTGCACCCACAATGCTAACGCTGAGCCTCTGAATTAGCAACGAGCGAAAAATGCTAACAGATGACTACACCGAAATTCACTCACAAAACCTTATTATTTATCTTTTCTGCACATCTCAACCCATCGTTTCACATCGTGAGGGGACACAGAATTGATGGGTACCCTCATTATCACTCAATTATGCGAATTCTCTGAGATAATAACAAGAACACACATCAAAACATATGGAGCTAGTTAGCTAAAAACGCTAACATGGCTCACCTGTGTCATAGTCTGGTCAAAACTGATCTTCAATGGCATTAAAACGATAAAAACGATTCTGAAGTTAATCCATAGGTTAATACAATGTGTCTGTGTCCCTTTGAATGATTTCTGATAATCCATGAGCAATACATCTGCTTTTCGGTTTTGAGATGTCAGACCTAGAGACAGCTTCACTCTGGAGAAAAACTGTGTGCGTGAAGCCCCCACCTTTTTGTTTTACCATGTGTGTGTGTGGGGAGATTCCCCTTCGATTCTATTGGCTCTAACGGTCAGGAAGAGATGTCACATGTCAAAATCGAAGAAGGTGGGCCAGAGATTTTTTGCTAAATCTGTCTAAAAAAGGTCAAATATAACTTGTTTTGCATCAATCTTGATACAGGGTACTTATTTTATGTTGTACTTTGGATTCCTAAAGATTTTAGTCTACCTTACCATCATCCAAGGTTAGTTTTCACTAGAAGTACAACATATCTTTTGGATGGACACGATAATGTACAGTTTTTTTACCATGTTGTATCTGAATTTTCTTTAAAATAAAAAACATCTATATTGATTCTGACTTTTCTACATCCAACTCACAGGTGTAACCTTACTTTGAGAAAAACGATTATTGATGTAACCCTTTTAGAAGGGAAGATATGGTCATTTGTTCTGGGAATGTCATTTTCGAGCCTGAGACCTGAGAAACAGGCTTGGGGCCAAACAGGTTTTAAAGGGGCTCTATTATGCTCATTGTCAGGTTTGTATCAGTATTTAGTGTCTCTACTGTGACATATTTCCATGCTTCAATGTTCAAAAAGGTCTTTGTTTTTGTGTGTGTGATGGAGAAACACCGGGATTTTCATCTTTGCAGACCATTTACATGCACAAAAACCTGTATAACAGACTCCAGAGAATGGATAACTCCTAAAAGTATGATAGAATGTATAAGGGATGACGTATTTACCCGGAAGTAAGCTGCATGGGTTCTCTCGACAAAAAAGCAATGGGATTTCTCCATAGGATTTTGGAAAATAGCTTGAAATAAGGTCTGTGGAGTGACTTCAAGTCACCACTGCTAAGCTAAAGGCGGCTAATGTTGGGCTATAAAGGAACTACAGCACGGTCACATGACTTCACTTCACCACCGCTAAGCTAAAGGCGGCTAATGTTGGGCCATAAAGGAACTACAGCACGGTCACATGACTTCACGTCACCACTGCTAAACTAAAGGCGGCTAATGTTGGGCTATAAAGGAACTACAGCACGGTCACATGACTTCACGTCACCACCGCTAAGCTAAAGGTGGCTAATGTTGGGCTGTAAAGGAACTACAGCACGGTCACTTGACTTCACGTCACCACCGCTAAGCTAAAGGAGGCTAATGTTGGGCTGTAAAGGAACTAGAGCACGGTCACATGACTTCACGTCACCACCGCTAAGCTAAAGGTGGCTAATGTTGGGCTGTAAAGGAACTACAGCACGGTCACATGACTTCACCTCACCACCGCTAAGCTAAAGGAGGCTAATGTTGGGCTGTAAAGGAACTAGAGCACGGTCACATGACTTCACGTCACCACCGCTAAGCTAAAGGTGGCTAATGTTGGGCTGTAAAGGAACTACAGCACGGTCACATGACTTCACCTCACCACCGCTAAGCTAAAGGAGGCTAATGTTGGGCTGTAAAGGAACTAGAGCACGGTCACATGACTTCACGTCACCACCGCTAAGCTAAAGGCGGCTAATGTTGGGCTATAAAGATACTACAGCACGGTCACATGACTTTACATCATCACCGCTAAGCTAAAGGTGGCTAATGTAGGTTGAGTGGTAGCCTATACTGGTAGTATTCATGCTGTAATTCCTCTCTGTATAATGTGTGCTCCACCATATTACTAATATTGTGTTACATTTGTTTTTGTAATTTCTTTCAGATAAACTGTTTGACGAAACTTTCAGCAAGGCGGATATCACAGGATCCGTCTTTGGTGGAGTTTTTGTGGGAGCTTTTATACTTCTTGCTCTGCTTGTTGCTATAGAGCAGTGGTACTCAAACTTTTTTGTCAAAGGTCCACTTGTGAATTTTATACAAGGTCAATGGTCCGGATCAATGCCAGTAAAGCCTCCCCCCCCCCGGAGCGGAGCAACAAATCTGAAATTAAGAAGCAGTTTCGGCACCCGTCGTTGCTGTAAATTAAAGGGGGTTTCAGGTTGTCGTTGCTGTGGACCTTCTTTGTCTCCATTTTGTTTTTATTGTATTTATTTATTTAATTGAATTAATTAATACATTTTATGTTTTGTGAGCTGAGCTGTTTGATTGTATATGTTATGTATCTCTCTGTACAGCACTTTGGTCTGGAGGTTTTAAAGGGCTATAATAATAATAATATAATATATAATATAATAATAATAATGTCAAAAACTATTCTTTAAAATCGACATGTCATTCTCAAGGTTTACCTGCCTTGATGTGGCTTAAGAGTTTTTCATCACAATAATTTATATCATCATTCTTGTATTATTATAAACACGGAGAAAGCTTTTGTTAAGACTGTTCATCATAGGATTAGTTTTTTTTTAAATGTCAAATATTGCACGTTTCTCATGAAGAATTATATCTCAGGAATGTAGGGTTTGGGAATTATGGCAGGTTTAAAAGAAAATATGAAGGCAACATTAAATCTGTCCACCACTCTAGCTGTAACATCACGCCCCCTAAAATCCTGGCCTCTTTACCAAGGTCTCATATCTCTAAAAGTACGAATCAGATTTAAAAGTTGTGTTATACATCTTTCTGAGATTATTCGTGTAACATTTTAAAGTTGGAATTAGGTTTCTGAGTGAAAGTATGAATGAACAGTTAGCAGTTGAATCGCATGAAGATTTGTTGAAGTCTACCATGCTGCAAATGGATCTGGCCCTTCCTACATCCAGGACATGGTTAAACCGTACACCCCAGCATGTGCACTACGCTCTGCATCAGCCAAACGACTCGCTGCACCCTCGCTGCGAGGGGGACCCAAGTTCACATCAGCAAAAACACGTGGGTTTGCTATCCTGGCTCCAAAATGGTGGAATGAGCTCCCCATTGACATCAGGACAGCAGAAAGCTTACACACCTTCCGGCGCAGACTGAAAACTCATTACACTCATTACTCACTACAACTGCCTCCACCTCCAACTGTGGCTGCCACCAGGTCGAGATACACCTCAGCACAAAGGCTCCACCACAGCCATCACCTTCAACCCAGCCAGCAAGGAGGTCTCATGGAGGTCTCGTATAGCACTTGTACACCCCACCTACACAGTAGCCCATGCACCATCACCCCCACCTACACAGCAGCCAGACCCACTGTCTTGGAAGACAGACAAAGACCTTGACACTGTCTTGACATTTATAATGAATAGTTGGTTGAAAGTTCTGATGTTCAATATTGTAAATAGTTAGATTTTCCAGTTTCTTATATTTATATAAATATTTGGTTGAAAAAAACATATTTATAATGAATTATTGGTTGAAAAAAAAGGTTGAATGCTCAATTTGTATTTTTACACATCACATTAATTATTCAGTCCTAATGTATCTCAGTCCCTGCTGTGGTGAAAGTAGAGTGATAAACACCTGTTTACTCAAAATTCGAATTTAATTGTTTCCATTTTAGACATGAATAACACATTTATATACAGTTTAATTAAAATATTTCACTGCTTTTGTGATCCTAAGACTTTGGTAACCAATTCTAAAACACCAAAACAATTCGATCATGAGTACATTTGTGTTTTCACAAGAGTTTTGAAGATTTTCTGAAAATCGGATGTCAAATTTTAAGCTTTTGAGCTACTTATCTCATCAAATAGTGCTCTAAGGTGAGTCATTTGCATATATAGCAATACCAGAGATTGTCCGGAACATTTTGATATTCAACACATGGGGTGCCATGTAAGAAGAAATACATTTAAAAAGGTGATTTAAGAAAACATCTAAAAATCGAGAAAATACCTTTAGACCCCAGAGGGTTAAGTACAGTAATGAAGTATTTGTACTCCACTACTTCCCATCTCTGCCACAGGATATTTTATTGTATCTTATTACACGACTTAGTTGAATATTTGATTGTGATTGGTTGATTTGTACATTCCAGAGGTCTGTTATTTGTTGCTGACAGACCGTTGCTAAGGAGAACAAACCGTTGCTATGGAGGATAAAGGGACAGTTTGCAGTCATATTAATCAGCAGAAAAAAAAGTCTGGTCAGTTTAACATCAACTGTGGACAACAAACAACATTTTTTCCATCAGAAATCACTATTGAATACTATTGGTTATTCACTTTTATATTTGTGGAGAGCAGGACACTTTAGATTCATGATGGAAGTGGAACAGACTATTTTTTCCTCAGAGGAAGCAATAAGATCATTTTAAAATCTATACTGTTAGTGAAGTTGTTGATTTATATCTATGTATCCGTGTGATATTCTGCAGTGAGTTGGTCATTCATGAAAATATAACACCCCCTTGCTGCCCATTCGCCCTTAAAATGTGGAGCACACATTCATCTTACCTACTAAGATGAACCGTTTCCCCTTTTTAACATTGTGTAACTCCCTGTAAGCTCTTACTGACTCATTTAGCTCAAGTAACATATGTTTTGGGGTCTTACTTTGCAAATGTCCCCATTATCCCCAACCTAAAGACATTTGATTTCTTCTTTTTAGGGGCAAAATACACATTAGTGCCCTGTCCACATTGTTCCCTGAGCCCTTCTTGCCATTAAGCCTTGGGATGGAAAGTACTTTTTTCCAATGTTTGTGTTTTGCCAATGGTGCGGAAAAACACCTTCTCCATCTGCTATGGTGGCCATTTTATTTGCAGTTCCTCAAGCTCTTTACCTCCCCTGACTCGGTCCCTGAGGATGAACTCAAAATGGAGATTATCGTAGAAATGTCTCATAAGTCTCATTTAATTATATATAATGTCACTGTAACATTACTTTGTAACAGTTTAAATGCACGTCTAGCTACTAAATGTTCTCAGACAGAAGGGTTGACCTTTGTCAGGCAATTATCACATGGATCTTAGGTTTTGTAATTACCATGTATGCAAGTTTCGCCCGTCTGACCAACATTTCAATGGTCTGTAATGTAACTTCTAGCTGAGACCTCCCCCCTTTTGTCTTTTTCCTCTATAAAGTGCTTGTTTTTCTGTTGTAACATGGAGAGATTCTTGTATCACATCAGTGTGCAGGTTATCTGTCCTTCCAGCTAGAAATAGATTGATTCTGTTAAATACTATAACTCTTTATTAAACAAAACAACTTTGGTTTAAACTTGCATCTGTTCATTTCTTACCAGAAGGTGATTAAGTGTGGAATTTCCACCAGCGATCTTTACACTTCTGTTCGCCCTTCTCTCCATCCTTGTCATGTGAACCTGTCTATCTCAATTTTTAGGATGTGCTATTTGCTCCGTTTCGTTCCAGACCAAACCTAAAAATGACCACCCACCTTTCCACATGTGGGAACACTTTGAGTCCTCCCTCTGCTCACTGAATGGAAGAAAACCAGAGGGGAAACATGAACTCTTATGTAGTTCTTATGCATCCAGAGGCGACTGCCAGACGGATTGAATAAACAGGGCAGGGAAGGACTGAACTCTCAGTGTATGAGAAGTTTTCATGCCGGCCCGTATTTAAGCAGCTCATGGTCTGAGAACAGGAATTCTTAAACTGTTAATATCACTAATTCTGGACATTTAGAAGCACTGTACATGTGGTGTATGAAGGAGCAACATAGTGTGTACTAAACTCCAGAAGTATTTGCCGTTTTTCAAATTCATTGATGAATCAACCATCTAGAATGAGAAATAAAAGCATGGATGCAAACAAACTATCTCCAACTGAACAGTGTCAAATCAGACATCATCATCATCATCATCGGCCCCCCATCCCGTACCAAAACCATCCAGAATTTCAACTTCACCCTTGACGGCAACACTCTACCCCCTACCCCTCACATCCCGCAACCTCGGAGTCATCTTCGACAGTCAGGTCAAATCCAATCACCACATCAATCACATCACCAGGACCGACTTTTTCCACCTCAAAAACATTGCCCGTCTCCGCCCATCACTCTCCTCTGCTGCCGAAACCACGACTCAACTAGCATCCTAGTCTACGGCATACCATCCAACCTCCTCAATAAACAATAAACATATCCAGAACCACCTGACTGCTCTCACCTGCTCACTTGTTTTCTTTTTACATAGACACAGAGAGAAGGGGTGAGTCGTGAAGTAAAGATTTATTTTGACAGCAACTTTTCCACTTCAATCGCCACCACAATAACACTTCTATTGCAACGGTTATTGGTACTGGATTGTATTGTATTTGTACTTGTTTTTCTGGAATAAGTGGTTAAAGGTCCCGTGTCATGGCCATCTCTACTGATCATAATTCCATCGTTGAGGTCGACTAGAATAGATTTACATTGTTCAATGTTCCAAACTCACATTGGTTTCTCATCTAGCATCTCTGTATAGTCTGTGTATTCACTCTCTGTCCTAAACGGCTTGTTGGAGCTCCTGCCCCCCCTCCCTGTGAGCGCAGTGTGCTCTGATTGGTCAGGACGTTGCGAGGCTCGTTGCTGCGAGGAGCGGACAGGTTTCCGGGTCGGCGATACAGCGAGAACAAGCGAAACTCATCCTGAGCACACACACACTCACAGCCGATGTCAAAACAATAAGTGTGGCTTGATGTTGAGTAAAAGGTTTATAACGCTGTGAGAACGGGTCTGCGGAGAGCATTTCTCCGCCATCGCAACTCGTCTATACCAGCGTTCAGGGAGCTCTATGCAAGTCAATGGGACTCCCTGTTAGTTAGCCAAGGGGTCCTGGTGTGGGAGGGGCTCCAAGAATTGGTCCATTTGGGCCAATCCGGTCATTTGTTGTTAATCTGGGAGTTCACACGTCACAGAACCAGGAAGCAAGCAATGAACAAAGAGAAATGTCCAGCGAGGCGTTCTGGGGCAGCAGGCAGGTCTTCTCTGTGTTTAAGTTTTACTCGCTACAGGGTGCACTTTGAGGGTTTGTGACTCTGCAGGCCGTTCACATGCAGAAGAACCTTCCTAGCACAAGGGGACGGGTGATCACCGGAAAAAGCATGACATGGGCCCTTTAAACGAATGCAAGGAGTGGAGCTTCTTTAGTTGTGAGAATCCTTCTTCCGTGATTAGCAGCTTTTTTGGACTCCTGACAGACGCAATAATATACATCGGAAATGTGGTACTTATTAGAAAACATTACGCTACCCGGTGTTTCTTCACCAGTGAGCACATGCTTTGTTTTTGTCATTGAATGTACAACACACTGCAGTCTCACCTGTCAGAGATGCTACTTGTGTACCACGTTTCCACAGAGATCATGATGAATGGAGTGCGTGTCGTGTTTGTTACTCCAGCTGCCAAAGAGTAATTGGCTATGGTTGAACAATGCTAGAGGAAACACGCTCAACCACCAGGAAGTGGTTCATTATGGTTGTGTATTGTTTAGTATCACACAACCAGCATGCTTCTGCATCATCGGTGACGGCATCCAATTAAAATGTGTCCAACAACTGTTCTCGTTATACCGCGGTGAAAGGTGTTGATGATGAGTAATGTTGTTTGTAACCATGCGCAAAACCCCTGGCAGGGAAATCGGATGAGATTCATACGAGCTCCATTAGCCAGCGATGCACAACGAGAGAAAAGCAGCTCTTACCTTCACACCTTCTTCCGTCTATCTTCAGTCTGAACCCAGGGAAGCAGGAGCAGAGAGCCCGGTCTGCGACTGCTAAACACCGCTGACTGCAACCTCCATTTCCTGCAAAACACAAGCAGCAAGATCACCACCATAATAATAATAGATGTGTTATATAAATAAATATAAAAGTCTCCCTGGTCCCCGGCTTGAGCTTCAGCCTCAGGATCCATGTGTCTGTGATCCTCTCCAGAAGGGAAGGAGTCAGTGTAAGGGAAACTTCTGTGCAGCAATGCAGAGGGAGTCACCGACTCAGGAAGGAGACAGGGTGGAGCAGGAGCTTCGATGTCAAACACTGGAGGTTTATTTGGAGTTACGGCCGGAGAGATTCACATCACAAGTCACACAGTCACGGTCTGACCGCACGGGTGGTTGCCACGTCAACTCTGGAGCACCTCTCTCTCGTTAGCCCATTGAACTGGTTTCACAGAGAGTAATCAACATATAGGCTATAAGATAGCTTAACCAGTTGGGCACACTGAGTCACTTGCGTCCGTCACTTATGGCCTCGAGGATGTCATACCTTGGAGTCCACAAACAACAAAGAAGGAAGTGTCCCAGTGCACCCACAACAACAGACCATCTGTGACCTAGGGTTGACCGGTCACAGAATGGGAACAATAACATTATGGCTGAAGCAGCCTCTGTCCTTAAAGGAGATACACAGACGTCGGGGTGTGTCCTGTACATCATATCTAGGAGTCTAGGTCAATTATTTCCCTAACAGTCATCACATACAGAGCATCAACTAGTTCCTGAGCAGTGTCCTTCACATGCTGATGTCCAAGAGAGGGAGTCACACAGGCACAAGATGGAGGAATGCCGGGTCTTGTAATCATACATCCTGTCATTTTCAAAACAGACTTTTTTCTCAAAATCCGGTCTTTTTTCTCAAAATTATGTATTTTTTTTTCTCAAATTCAATTTTTTGGGACTTTTTCCTCAAAATTATAACTTTTTTTCTCAAAATCTCAAAATTGTGACTTTACTCAAAATCTCAAACAGTGTCCTTCACATGCTGATATCCAAGAGAGGGAGTCACACAGTCACAAGATGGAGGAACAGAAAGCAGTATTCAATGTTTACTTCAGATTAGCTCCACGTCAGAAATGAGCATGCTTGATGTCTCTCTCCATAGAGGCTGAGTCATCATGTTCATCACATAGCTATCATCTGCCTCAAGCAGTCCTGATGCTCTTCTGGGTCATCACACATCCTGTCATGTTCACAGCTACAGTTGATACCTTTGTTAGCATGCTACTCTCATTGGAAGAGGACATTCAGGATTTTCCCAACAAATACAATACAATTGTATCGTGCCTTTCAAAGGTACATGGAGAACAAACAAACAAACACGAGGGGCAAATGATAAAATGCTAAATAGCAGTAGGAGTGGAAGCAGGCGGACTGTGATGGGTTAGAGGTCAAAGGCCATGGTGAACAGGTGAGTTTGTAATGAAGACTTGAGGAAAGAAGTGCATTCCAGATGGTGGTTTCCTCACATACGCCTCCAGGACACTCAATCACTCATAACGTCTCAGACTTCTGCTCCACGAGCTGTTTCTCTGCTCACTTGTGATGCATTGCAGTGTTGCTTTGCTCCCTGAGGCTCCCACCTGCACACTGATCATAACTCTCGGAAACAAGGAGCCATTCACGAGCCGTTCAATTCAACACAAACCAAATCAACTCTCGCAATTTGACGGCATGAAAGTCTCGCTGCAAAGAGGCCGAGGCCACACATCCCCTGGATACTGTGATTAGGATATTCTTATAACGAACAGTCACATCATATATTTAATTTATATAGCGCTTCTCATCTGCCAAGACAAATCTCGAAGTGCTTCACAACAAGGGATACTGATACGCTTTGAGATAATAAAAGACAAATAATTGTAATAATAAAAAGAAATCAAAAAATAAAATATAAAATAGAGTACAAAAATAAAAGTCGGAGATAGCGATACAAATGGCAGTACTCCAGGTGAACCGTGCTCAAAGTTTATTGGAAGGCCTGCCGGAAGAAGAGGCAGGTTTTGAAGACCTCGTGGAAGGGGCAGATCTCAGCTGATCTGGGAGGGAGGTCCAGAGGCGCGGGGCGAATGAGCAGAAGGCTCGGTCTCCCACTGTCCGGAGACGTGTGCGGGGGATGAGAGACACGGAAGGATCCGGGCCTTGCTTGCATGCAGATCTGATGGATTTCAGCAGGTACTTCCTGGGCTGGAGACTGCCCCGTCTAATTACCACTCTTTAAAGTTCAACACAACCATTTCACATTGAGCTGCACCACAACACGTTAGCCGAGGGAGGGATCATCGTGAAAAGCCTCACAGCAGGAACAGAAAGGATTGTTCTTTGATTTGGCAAAGGTGTTTTTTAAACATTACATTTTCCCTTTTTTCATTTAGTTCTTGCATTTCTACGCTGCATTACCTCCATGCCAGTTAAACATGGGCTATCAGGATTTGATATAACAATAGCATTGATGGTTTATTGATAGATTAGTTGATAGATTAGTTGATTGGTTAATTGACTAGTTGATTGATTGATGGTTTGATTAGTTGATGTATAGATTAATTGATATATTAACTAATTGGTTGATTAGTTGATTTACTAATTGATTGGTTAATTGATTGGCGGATTGATTGGTGGATTGATTGGTTGACGTATTGGTTGATTGACGGTTGACTGAGAATCGACTAATAGATTAATTGACTAATTGATTGATTAGGTGATTGGTTAATTGGTTGGTTAATTGATTAGTGGATTGATTGGTTGGCTGGTTGATTTATATATTTGTTGATTGACTGATTAATTTGTTGGTTGAGTGATTGATTGATTGATTGATTGATTTACAGGTTGCATCACTGATTGGCTGACGGGTTGACACATACATTGATTGATTGATTGATTGATTGATTGATTGATTGATTGAAGAACTCTGTTGCACAGCAAGCTAAGGATGCCCATCATCTTGCTGTACCGAATACATCACTTTGCGCTGAATCAGTATGCCTCAAATATAATTGAATGTGCATTTTTATTATAATGTACAGATGCCGAAATGCTTGTGTATTGTGATGTTGGGGTTACCTGAACATGGATTGATGCGCACAGGTCTGCTGGTGGTGGTTCTGGTTGAAATATCGACAGTAGTGGTAGCAGGAGTTATAGTTGGGATGTTAGCAGGACGGAAATCCTTCGCTCTGTTCTCTTCATCAGGACGCGCTGCACATGGAAACAGGAAGAAAGGTAGTGTAGGTTTATGTAGCACTAAGGCTAAGGGGCGGGACATCTCTGAGCGGTTGACCAATCAAAATAGAGCCAGCCAGCTAAACAGAGAAAACTGAGCTCTGGTTTCAGACAGAGGGTCAAAAGAGATGATGCAGTATGAGAAAAATAAAAACCTTTTGAACATTAAAGGTCTCCTATCATGCTATTTCAAGGCATATATTATGGGTATACAAATATATCAAAAACATGTCTATGATGTGTTTTGCTCAAAATACCAAACAGATCATGCATTTTAGACATCCCTCATACCCCTCTATTTCAGCCCCGTTAGAGAATGGCTGATTCGGGGTCCTGAGCTTGAACAAGGAAAAAAGAGGGGGGGAGCTTGTGCAGGAGAATTCTACCCAGATTCTCAGCCAAATGCCATATCATGTTCCAAACCACATCAAGGATTATTTCTGAAACCGTATGGAGCTCAAAGGCTTTTTCTCTCTCAGGTTTACCACAAGCTGAGTTCCTTTTTTTATTTCCTGCTTCTGTACACATACTCTCTCCAGTGCAGGTTAGCTCTGAGTGTTAGCGATGCTTGCTAATGTAAACACAGACTATTTTACGTCCAAAACACGTCGGGCATTGTTTCTGATAGCAGCGTTTCCGGGGTGGGTGTAAAACCAGCCCACATTTCAGATATTACGTCATATCGGACGCAAATCTGGATCAGCTCCGTGGTAGCCCCCGTTTTTAGAGATTTGGGTACGGAGGAAAAGAGAGAGGGTTTTAGTTCCCTGACACACCGGGGACACATATCTATGTATAAAAGACATCAACAAGTGCATTTTGCATGATAGGATCCCTGTAAAGCATGGAGACATGTCCCAGTAGAGACACTAAATATAAATATGAACCTGAAATGAGCATGTTGAGTTACAGTAGCTCACCTGGAGCACAGAGTCTTCCGTCCCCCTGCAGGATGAATCCCTGATGACAGCCACAGTGGAAGGATCCCCAGGTGTTGGAGCATGTTTGCTGGCACAGTTTCCCCGCGTGGAGCAGACACTCGTCTACATCTTTCTGCTCCTCCACTCCGTTGGCAGTCTCATCTGTGGCACCGATGGCGAAGGCCTCTCTGGGGAACGTGCCTTCAGAGTCTGGAAGGAGTGAGAGGAGGGAAAAATATCCCGAACACTTACCTCATGAACTGATTCAACGACACAAAAATGCATCTACTCCTCCTTGCCAGTTACTTCAGAGTGTTTAAGTGAGCTGTTATCATTACGAACAACCACAAGTAACACGTGTGTGGGGACCGTTGCCACTTCATATCACAGAGGGGTGGCTAAACCGGGTAATCTAGCTGGACGTGTGCGCTCTTAATGACGACAACGTTATTTGCTTGATATACCATTTGTTTTACAACCAACAACAACGTGTGCATGGCTACACGGTCAATGTTTTTGTACGTGTGTGTGTGTGTGTGTGTGTGTGTGTGTGTGTGTGTGTGTTTTATCCCAGCCCCTATCACTGCCACCAGTACTGTTGAAATCAATTATATACGCTTTTGCACCTATATAATTATTGTAATGGTGCAACTATTCACTATTTTTCTTTTTGTATTTACTTATTATTTTTTCTGTTTTTCTGTTTTATTGTGTTGCACTGTTGGAGGAGCCTATGACCTAAGATTTCCATCGTCATAACTACACTGGGGAGCCTATGACCTAAGATTTCCATCGTCATAACTACACTGGGGAGCCTATGACCTAAGATTTCCATCGTCATAACTACACTGGGGAGCCTATGACCTAAGATTTCCATCGTCATAACTACACTGGGGAGCCTATGACCTAAGATTTCCATCGTCATAACTACACTGTAGCTATGTACGTATGACTAATAAAAGCCTTGAACCTTGAACAACAAGCAACGGCAGGGCTTTGGTCGTAGTGCATTTTATCATATTAGACATTTGCGTTTCGTTGTCATTATTAGTGTCTGCAATTTTAAGTTATGGAGAAGAACGTATTTTATGAGTTCCTAGACATGTGTCCTTTCCAACAAAATCCAATCAGCATGGGTCCAAGTGTTTGTTTGTGCCAGATTTGGAGAAATCACCTTAATGCATTCATGATATACCACACTCAAAAGACTGGGACGTATATGAGTTTACAGACATTCAAACCGCAAAAACAAATCAGTTTATCCTTGATCAAGTGAAAGTTTGTGCCAAATACCTAAGAGATACCTTCAGGTGTTGGTCTGAGAAGAACTGACAGAATAACACCGTTGGCCTTGGCTGTCATGGGCATACAAATATCAAAATAGAACTATGACAGTGATCACAATTGTCTTTTCAATCAAGATCTTGAACCTGCTGCTCCGACTCTCCAGGCCATCTTAAGTTCCCTTTATCTCCTTTCTCGAGATCAAGACCCCGAAATGCTTGAACTCGAGATAAAGACTCATTCCCTACTCGGACTAGAAAGTAGTCCATCGGTTTCCTGCTGCTGATTTCAATGTAAATACTGCTATATTTGTTAATGTAATTATAGTCTTCTTCAAATAGTTTTCTATCTGGGTTTTTAATGTTAGTTTAACTTGTATGTATGTCAAAGTCCTCGTACGTGTCAACCTACCTGATAAACCAGTTTTTTTTTGTTTTTTTTTATTGAGTCAGGAACAATGAGTTTACAGTCAATATTTGTATTTATTTTTCCCCTTTCCCTCCCTCTCGGTCCTAGCTAGTAAAATAAATAACTAACTAAATAAATAAGATAGATACCTGTTTAGGTAAAAGTAAAGTAATATAGAAGATATATAATAAACCAGTTTCTGATTTTCATCTGAACAAAGTAGCGACCAAACTCTGCCAAACTGCACTCCATTTTAAAACACCCTTATATATTACTATGTATTTCCTAAAGGTATACTGCAGCAGTAATTGACCCAGAACTGGTTAGTCAGTTATTCTCACAGTCATTACCTAGGGTCTAAATTCAATTCAGAGGAGCAAGGCCCTTAAAAGTTTGCCGTTTTAATTAAAAGACTGGAACATGTCCCCCGTGCAAATAATTACATCTCATCCACATTTTCCTCCAAAGCAAAGGCACCCGTCATGCATTCTCAGAGACTGTGTGTGTGTGTGTGAGTGTGTGTGTGTGTGTGTGTGTGTGTGTGTGTGTGTGTGTGTGTGTGTGTGTGTGTGTGTGTGTGTGTGTGTGTGTGTGTGTGTCACTTTTAATGAGAGCATGGCCAGTCTTTGCAGCTCCTAAACCTTTCACAGGGTTCGGCAGGTTATTTGATTCCTTGTTCAGAATGACATCATTCACATTTCTCTTTATGGCTGGAGGAAATTAGCTGCAGTCGGTGGTTAGAACAGAGCCCATTAAACCGCGTGGGATAAGGAGGAATTCCTCTGAAGTTATGAATGAAATAACAGGCTGAGGCACACTGACCTTACCTCACCATCACAGCTGGACTGCCGTTAAAGGACAACCACAAAGGATGCCTAATAATGAACTGCAAATGTGTGTCTGGTTCCAATATTGTAACTAAATAGGGATCGCACATTTCCAAAACAATAATCTGGGGAAGGTTTGTTTGGCTGATGCAGGAAGTTTCTTTTATTTAGATCTCGGTTTCTTGTTTTTTAAGGTTTCATTGAGTTGTTGTCTTACATAATTCACTTAACGGGGCCCTATTATGCTGATGTTCAGGTGTATATCAGTATGTAGTGTCTCTACTTTAAAGAGTCCTCTCCTGCTGATGTTCAGGTGTATATCAGTATGTAGTGTCTCTACTTTAAAGAGTCCTCTCCTGCTGATGTTCAGGTGTATATCAGTATGTAGTGTCTCTACTTTAAAGAGTCCTCTCCTGCTGATGTTCAGGTGTATATCAGTATGTAGTGTCTCTACTTTAAAGAGTCCTCTCCTGCTGATGTTCAGGTGTATATCAGTATGTAGTGTCTCTACTTTAAAGAGTCCTCTCCTGCTGATGTTCAGGTGTATATCAGTATGTAGTGTCTCTACTTTAAAGAGTCCTCTCCTGCTGATGTTCAGGTGTATATCAGTATGTAGTGTCTCTACTTTAAAGAGTCCTCTCCTGCTGATGTGCAGGTGTATATCAGTATGTAGTGTCTCTACTTTAAAGAGTCCTCTCCTGCTGATGTTTCAGGTGTATATCAGTATGTAGTGTCTCTACTTTAAAGAGTCCTCTCCTGCTGATGTTCAGGTGTATATCAGTATGTAGTGTCTCTACTTTAAAGAGTCCTCTCCTGCTGATGTTCAGGTGTATATCAGTATGTAGTGTCTCTACTTTAAAGAGTCCCTCTCCTGCTGATGTTCAGGTGTATATCAGTATGTAGTGTCTCTACTTTAAAGAGTCCTCTCCTGCTGATGTTCAGGTGTATATCAGTATGTAGTGTCTCTACTTTAAAGAGTCCTCTCCTGCTGATGTTCAGGTGTATATCAGTATGTAGTGTCTCTACTTTAAAGAGTCCTCTCCTGCTGATGTTCAGGTGTATATCAGTATGTAGTGTCTCTACTTTAAAGAGTCCTCTCCTGCTGATGTTCAGGTGTATATCAGTATGTAGTGTCTCTACTTTAAAGAGTCCTCTCCTGCTGATGTTCAGGTGTATATCAGTATGTAGTGTCTCTACTTTAAAGAGTCCTCTCCTGCTGATGTTCAGGTGTATATCAGTATGTAGTGTCTCTACTTTAAAGAGTCCTCTCCTGCTGATGTTCAGGTGTATATCAGTATGTAGTGTCTCTACTTTAAAGAGTCCTCTCCTGCTGATGTTCAGGTGTATATCAGTATGTAGTGTCTCTACTTTAAAGAGTCCTCTCCTGCTGATGTTCAGGTGTATATCAGTATGTAGTGTCTCTACTTTAAAGAGTCCTCTCCTGCTGATGTTCAGGTGTATATCAGTATGTAGTGTCTCTACTTTAAAGAGTCCTCTCCTGCTGATGTTCAGGTGTATATCAGTATGTAGTGTCTCTACTTTAAAGAGTCCTCTCCTGCTGATGTTCAGGTGTATATCAGTATGTAGTGTCTCTACTTTAAAGAGTCCTCTCCTGCTGATGTTCAGGTGTATATCAGTATGTAGTGTCTCTACTTTAAAGAGTCCTCTCCTGCTGATGTTCAGGTGTATATCAGTATGTAGTGTCTCTACTTTAAAGAGTCCTCTCCTGCTGATGTTCAGGTGTATATCAGTATGTAGTGTCTCTACTTTAAAGAGTCCTCTCCTGCTGATGTTCAGGTGTATATCAGTATGTAGTGTCTCTACTTTAAAGAGTCCTCTCCTGCTGATGTTCAGGTGTATATCAGTATGTAGTGTCTCTACTTTAAAGAGTCCTCTCCTGCTGATGTTCAGGTGTATATCAGTATGTAGTGTCTCTACTTTAAAGAGTCCTCTCCTGCTGATGTTCAGGTGTATATCAGTATGTAGTGTCTCTACTTTAAAGAGTCCTCTCCTGCTGATGTTCAGGTGTATATCAGTATGTAGTGTCTCTACTTTAAAGAGTCCTCTCCTGCTGATGTTCAGGTGTATATCAGTATGTAGTGTCTCTACTTTAAAGAGTCCTCTCCTGCTGATGTTCAGGTGTATATCAGTATGTAGTGTCTCTACTTTAAAGAGTCCTCTCCTGATGATGTTCAGGTGTATATCAGTATGTAGTGTCTCTACTTTAAAGAGTCCTCTCGTGCTGATGTTCAGGTGTATATCAGTATGTAGTGTCTCTACTTTAAAGAGTCCTCTCCTGCTGATGTTAAGGTGTATATCAGTATTTAGTGTCTCTACTGTGACATGTCTTCATGCTTTAAAGTTCAAAAAGCTCTTTATTTTTCTCATACT
This sequence comes from Champsocephalus esox, assembly GCA_036324585.1. NCBI lineage: Eukaryota > Metazoa > Chordata > Actinopteri > Perciformes > Channichthyidae > Champsocephalus > Champsocephalus esox. Next base: position 43,074,793 of record CM070495.1, read on the forward strand.
GCCTGTGCTGCAGCCAACCCGGTATCACGGCAAGACATGAACATGTGACGATTTACCATGCTGGGAGACGTGAAGATGTCACGATTTCGTCCCTTCAAACGTGACAGTTACACGGTATTGTTAACCCATGTTAAAGAGTGGAGAAATACCCAGAAATGTTCCGACGGTCGGTTGTTATTGTCAATATTCATATAATAATTATTTATTTTGAAATAGTCACACTCGATTACGCCGATGTTCTTGTTGCCCCAGTCACATGTTCACGTCTTGCCGTGATACCGGGTTGGCTGCAGCACCTCTTTTCACCCTCTGTCTGAAACCAGAGCCCAGTCTGCTCTGATTGGTTAGCTGCCCGCCTCTGTTGTGATTGGTCAACCTATTTAACACACTACAGGAAAGGGTAAAGCATACCAGGTACTCTTTAAAGTCTTATTTCACCCATCACATCTCTGTTGTCGTTGATAAGAAAAACTGGCAAATTGCTTGTCATGGAGCTTAAAGATGCAAACAAGATAAACCGGTCATATGCAGAGGCAGAACCGTTCAAAAACAAACTGCTTCAAAGACGTTCCTGTAGATATGAGGAGATAATAGTTGGTATTTCACATTGAATCATGATCTCAGCTTCTTCAAAACCCATTGATCTAAATGTCACAGGCAGAACGTTGGAAAATGTTGCTGGCATTTGTATACCGACAGCAGCCTCCATCTGTTCCTGATTCATCACAGCTTGTGTACATCTTTTACCATTTCTCTTAATGACGCAATCAACCCAGAGCATCTGTCTTTTGGGAGATCAAACACGCCCCATGTTCTTCCTCTGACATAAACTTTAATGAGGACTAAACAGCATTGGTTCAACACAGAACAATTCCATGTTCACGTGGAAGTGGGTTGTTAAAGCTAGTTAAAGTCAATACACTCTTGATGGAGAATTAAGTAAATGTTCTGTACTAACTGGTATGTGAACCTGAATTACTGTTGAATGCCTCCATCAATAAGGAGTTAATGACAACACACATGTTTTGTTAGCTCTTTGATGTTTGACCTTTCCTTCAAATGTATAATCAGTTAAGCCTTGGTGGACGTTTGTGTCAAATTTGAATACATTTCCTGCCTGAGGTACATGCTAAAATATGCATGAAACACCTCCATTGGACTCCTTTGTTTACTTCAGAAACATCTTGACGTAACTATAGCTGCGTACACACCGGAGTACTTTTCACCGTACTTTTCCCCGTACTTTTCCCCTTTAGTTCCGTTAGTACCCCTTATGTTGCGTTCACACCAAAAACAGTACTTAGTGCCGGGAACTTTTACCCCCATTTTTAGTGCCTCCTAGAGAGGTGGTACTTTCCTGGGGGGGAAAAGTGCCCCAGTTCTGATTGGCTGGGCGAATTGCAAACCACGCCCCGTAAAACTCTGAAAAGTTTTGTGAAGCCGCCATTGTATTTGTGGCATTAGCATTATTAGCATAAGCATTAGCCCCGCGCACCAACGGAGAGAGAATAACTTATGGCGACACAAAAGAAAACCTGGGAGGAGGTGTCGACGCTCTGGCGATTTACTCGGAAGGCTTCAGTAGAAGCTGCTGGGAGTCCCTGCAGCTTCTACATCAGCAGGAGAGGACTCTTTAAAGTAGAGACACTACATACTGATATACACCTGAACATCAGCAGGAGAGGACTCTTTAAAGTAGAGACACTACATACTGATATACACCTGAACATCAGCAGGAGAGGACTCTTTAAAGTAGAGACACTACATACTGATATACACCTGAACATCAGCAGGAGAGGACTCTTTAAAGTAGAGACACTACATACTGATATACACCTGAACATCAGCAGGAGAGGACTCTTTAAAGTAGAGACACTACATACTGATATACACCTGAACATCAGCAGGAGAGGACTCTTTAAAGTAGAGACACTACATACTGATATACACCTGAACACCAGCAGGAGAGGACTCTTTAAAGTAGAGACACTACATACTGATATACACCTGAACATCAGCAGGAGAGGACTCTTTAAAGTAGAGATGCTACATACTGATATACACCTGAACATCAGCAGGAGAGGACTCTTTAAAGTAGAGACACTACATACTGATATACACCTGAAAGTGAGCATAAAATGGCCGCTTTTAGCAGGATTGTGGTTTGTGATGCTACTGTATCAAACCGACAATATAAAGTATACTCAAATATCCATTGTGAAACTGTGAAATGTGTGGTTAAAAAGTTGTTAGAGGACTTTTTCTTTCTTTTTTTCCAGTTAGCAAATTGTATGATTTGTTTGAGATGTGGCAGGACTGTGCAGAATCAATCACTGCACCATACATGCAGGTAACATTTCTGTATGATGTGCCTCGAAACATGTAAACATCAGCACTGATAACATCCATTTCATTTCTCCCATGAGTAGCTCTGATTTCAAACGGGTGTTTGTAAAATACAGTCAATCCTAACTTAACCAATGTGCATGATGAATGTTATCATGTAGCCATAACTCAAAATTGCAGATACTAATAATGACAATAAAACATCACAAATGTCTCATATGATAACCCATTACAATGATAATATAGTTGCAGAAGCATATATAAATTGTACAGGTGCCAGTGATTGGGTAAATGATCACTAAATAAATGGTATATCAAGCAAGTAGCGTTGTCGTTATGGAGAGCGCACACGTCCAACTAGATAGCCCTTGGACTGATTTGTTTTTGGGGTTCAAATGTCTCTGTAAACTCATCCGTGTGTGAAAGTACCTTCTCTAGGAATAGACGTTGGTGTGGGTTTTCTCCTCAGCGAGACCTTGCTCAGTCCTTCCTCCTCTTCGCAGCAGGTGAGGAAGATGTGACCGCAGGGATATCCCAGGAACTGGTGGATTTCACATCCCTTTCCTTCACTTCGAACCTGAAGTCCGAGCGCACAGCAGCTGCAGCAAACCTGAACATCAGACACACAAGTCATCTCTGCTCCGTAGCTTCTCTTGGATAACTGGACTTAAAATCACTCATTTTACATTTCTACATGTAATCTATTATTGTGTTTAACAGTCGTATGGCCTGTGGGATGAAACTGGGAGTCTTCCTTACATGTCTTTCCAAGCCCACATCAGACATATCACCAAGACCTCCTTCTTTCACCTGAAAAACATTTCCCGACTGAAGCCCTCACTCTCAACTGATGACATCAAAAAGCTGGTTCATACACTCGTCTTCTCAAGACTAGACTATTGCAAAGCACTCCTCTCCGGTCTCCCGAGCCAAATCCATCAACCGCCTGCAACTTGTCCAGAACAGCACAGCCAGTTCTCACCGGTACAAAAAGGTCCACACACATAACCCGCACAACTACACTGGCTCCCAGTCCACTACAGGATGCAGTTTCAGGTTCTGCTCCTCACGTACAGAGCCCTGAATGGACAAAGCCCAAAATACCTCTGTGACCTCATCCGTACCCAGACATCTACCCGCTCTCTCCGCTCCAGCCACGCTCCTCTTCTTTACACCCCCCGCACACGTCTCCGGACAGTGGGAGACCGAGCCTTCTGCTCATTCGTCCCGCGCCTCTGGAACTCCCTCCCAGATCAGCTGGGATCTGCCCCTTCCACCGAGGTCTTCAAAACCGGCCTCAAGACCCTCTTCTTTCGGCAGGCCTTCCAATAAACTTTGAGCACGGTTCACCTGGAGTACCGCCATTTTTATCGCTATCTCCGACTTTTATTTTTGTACTCTATTTTACATTTTATTTTTTGATTTCTTATTATTAATACAATTATTTGTTTAATTTCTCAAAGTGTATCAGAATCCCTTGTTGTGAAGCACTTCGAGATTTGTCTTGGCAGATGAGAAGCGCTATATAAATTAAATATATTATTATTATTATGTCATGCAAGGAAAACCAGACTTCCAGCTTCTTTTACTTTGCTCTAAAACAATGATCTGGCACAATGCTTCAGCTTGGACTCCTCAACAGATGAACAGTTGGCTCAAGGGCGAGACTACCAGGTTTTCTCTCTTGGCTCTGAGCTAAAACACGAGTCCCGTTTCCTTATGAGAGAAATCACAGCAGTTCTTTATCAATATGTTTAAGCTGTTTGCCAATAAAGTTTCCTTGTAATAAAGTTTCCTCTACAAAATACTCTGTTGGCATAGGTGTCTGAAATTGCTATCTCATTCTGGCCAAAACAAAGGAATAAAGGTATCTTTGTACACGTTACATTCAGCTGACACTTTAATCCAAAGAGACTTTCAATAAGTGCATGAAACACACTTTAAAAAAAGCAAGAATCCTGCAGCCAACCAATGTGAATGCTACTTCGTTAGCCTTTGAATAAGCCTACACTTTCAAAGTGTGGCATACAGAGCAACATATATTTATTTATGTTGGCCGTGGTCCGATCTAACCTTTAAATATATAAAAAAATGAAACACAAAAATTGTCTATTCTTGTTTGCTGGCTATTGGTCTGGCGCCTAATTAAAAGCTCCAAACAACCATCGCACATAAAGCTGAAGCCAAGGGAGCGATCCATTAAGAAGAGTCCCACCGCAGGGAGCCCAACATAACGTAATCATGCTTTATTTCCAGACCTTAAAGGAATAATTGGTCCACCAACTGACCATTTATAAACCAATACATTACCCAACACTAGATATTATTTTCTGTATCAGTGTTTCTCAAGCTTTCGAGTTCACCTTACTGTTAGAGTTTTTATTTACTGGCCTATTTGATGTCGTACGGATAAACGTGAAAGTCTCTTCAGCTTGTTTGAACCACATACGTTATATAAGACCACAAACATGTTCATAAACTGTTGACTTCAAAACGAGGGAACCTGGAAGTCATTTCCAATTTAAAGACGCATTACTGCAACACTATATTAATCTTAAAATAGTTTTATGGACAACTTCCTTCCTCTTGTTTCTTCTGGGTGTTATCTATTAAAGAAACTTCTACGGTGCATGCTTTCACTTTTATTCACTTTTAAAGGTCACCTATTATGCAAAATCCTCTTCCCCATGTCTCTTCTACATCAACATGTGTCCCCTCTTCCCCATGTCTCTTCTACATCACCATGTGTCCCCTCTTCTCCACGTCTCTTCTACATCAACATGTGTCCCCTCTTCTTCATGTCTCTTCTACATCAACATGTGTCGTCCCCTCTTCTCCATGTCTCTTCTACATCAACATGTGTCCCCTCTTCCCCATGTCTCTTCTACATCAACATGTGTCCCCTCTTCCCCATGTCTCTTCTACATCACCATGTGTCCCCTCTTCTCCACGTCTCTTCTACATCAACATGTGTCCCCTCTTCTTCATGTCTCTTCTACATCAACATGTGTCGTCCCCTCTTCTCCATGTCTCTTCTACATCAACATGTGTCCCCTCTTCTTCATGTCTCTTCTACATCAACATGTGTCCCCTCTTCCCCATGTCTCTTCTACATCAACATGTGTCCCCTCTTGTTCATGTCTCTTCTACATCAACACGTGTCCCCTCTTCTTCATGTCTCCTCTACATCAACATGTGTCCCCTCTTCTTCATGTCTCTTCTACATCAACATGCGTCCCCTCTTCTTCATGTCTCTTCTACATCACCATGTGTCCCCTCTTCTTCATGTCTCTTCTACATCAACATGTGAGGGGCTCCTTATTTTCATCTAAAGCAACAGCCAGAGAATCAGCACTTTGGAAACAGGGCTGAAACAGAGGGCATTATGGGTAATGCTGCAATGATCTGTTTGGTGTTTCAGCCAATCAGAGACAGGTTCTGTATATATCAGAGACATGTGATGTATTGATGAAAAACAGTATACTAGGGGACCTTTACGAGTTCCCTTGGCAGCGAGACAGTAACTTACCTGGTGAGAGTCGTCTGGGCACCGACCCCCCTCCCCCTCACAGGTGTCTCCTCTCCTGGCTGAAGTCATGCCTGATTGACACTGGATCTCCTTCAAGGAGCTGAGGCAGCACTGCTTTCCTGCAACACTGACACACAAACACACACACACAAACACACACAAACAACACAAACACACACAAAAACACACACACACACAAACAACATGGCGGAACGATTTGATTTGAGTTGTTACATTAAACTGCAAAGGTGCTCCAATGCGTCCATGTGTCGTAAACACAACGGTTGCTAAGACACGGCTACATACACGTCGAAGTACCGCTCAAAAGACGGCGTACGGCATGTTTTTAAACGAGGCCCCCCGGTCACTCACCTGCACATCGACTGCTCCTCATTGGTCGGCATGTTTTTGCAGTGTTGATAATGTGAGGCCCATTTCTGTCCGGCAGCACAGCAGCTCTGCAGCAGGTCTACAGCGGGGACACCTGGAACTACAGGACGGAGATATGAAACTACAGGACGGAGACATGAAACTACAGGAGAGAGACATGATACTACAGAGACACCTGCAACTACAGGACAGAGACATGAAACTACAGGACGGAGACATGAAACTACAGGAGAGACATGAAACTACAGAGACACCTGCAACTACAGGACAGAGACATGAAACTACAGGACGGAGACATGAAACTACAGGACAGAGACATGAAACTACAGGAGAGAGACATGAAACTACAGGACAGAGACATGAAACTACAGGACTGAGACATGAAACTACAGGACAGAGACATTAAACTACAGGACAGAGACATGAAACGACAGGACTGAGACATTAAACTACAGGACAGAGACATGAAACGACAGGACTGAGACATTAAACTACAGGACAGAGACATTAAACTACAAGATGGAGACATGAAACTACAGGACGGAGACATGAAACTACAGGAGAGAGACATGAAACTACAGGACGGAGACATGAAACTACAGGACGGAGACAAGAAACTACAGGACGGAGACATGAAACTACAGGAGAGACACCTGAAACTACAGGACGGAGACATTAAACTACAGGACGGAGACATGAAACTACAGGACAGAGACATGAAACTACAGGAGAGAGACATGTAAATTAAACTTTGAATGCACATATGAAAAAAAGGACAAAGATGGGAGATATGTACTGATTCGGGGAGATTTGGAGGGCACTTTAGTTACCCTCCTGAATGTATATGCCCCCCCGGGATCTGAATGGTCATTTTACAAACACATTTTTGAAATAATAACATTGGAGGCCCAAGGAATTCTAATTTGTGGGGGAGATTTCAATGTTAGACTTAACCCAACTTTAGATACATCAAAACCCCTTCCCTCAGGAGGGAAAAAAATCACCAAGAACATTACATTGATCTTGGGAGACCTAGGGCTCTCAGATATATGGCGAGACCTAAATCCATCGACGAAAGATTTTACCTTTTACTCACACCCACACTCAGTATACTCAAGGCTCGATTATCTGTTTATGTATCAGAAAGATTTTTACAGGGTCCAAAATTGCAGTATAGGGACCATGGACTTATCAGACCATGCCCCGGTCTCCATGGCACTAAATCTAGGACTAGAAAGGAAAAGCACAATCTGGAGATTGAACACAGGAATTCTTAACCAAATTAGGCCTCAAATCAGGACCCATATAAAAGATTATCTGAAAGACAATGACAATGGAGAAGTGTCCCCAATAATCTTGTGGGATGCATGCAAAGCTGTCCTAAGAGGAAAAATAATTGGCTATTCCTCAAACATAAATAAGCAAAGAAAAGAGAAAACAAATCAGCTTCAAACAGAACTAAAACATCTAGAAAATATACATAAGAAAACCCTAAACACAAAAACTAAAATGGGAATAGATAAAAAAAAGAACGAACTCCATGAAATCCTCTCTAACGACATAAAAAATAAAATGATCTTTCTAAAACAAAGTTACTATGAGGTAGGAGGTAAATCAGCAAAACTATTGGCTTACAAACTAAAAAAACAACAGATAGAAAACACAATTTACAAAATAAAAGACCCTGAAACAAGTATTATACATAGTAATCTAAAAGACATACAACAAACGTTTGTCTGTTTTTATAAAAACCTATACACACAGCATAAAATAGATAAAAACCAACATCAGGAGTTTCCTTGACTTGATCACTTTCCCTAAAGTGAGGGATGAGCAAAATCACAATTTAATAAGAGAAATTACGGGAAAAGAAATAGAAAAGGCAATCGCTGATTTAAAACCCAATAAAGCCCCAGGCCCAGATGGTTTCCCTTCTGAATGGTACAGGGAAATGATGGATCTACTGATCCCAACAATGAGGGATGTCTTTAACCACGTGCTTCAGACAGGTATAGCTCCCCCCTCATGGGGCGAAGCAGTAATCTCCCTGATACCAAAGGAAGGGAAAGACAAATGTGACTGTGGAAGCTATCCTCCAATAAGTGTGCTAAATCAAGACTATAAGATCTTTACCCACATTTTGGCAAAAAGACTCGAAGAAATCCTCTCTCGGATAATAAATCTAGATCAGACAGGATTTATCAAACAACGGCAAACTCAAGATAATATCCGCAGAACTCTACACATAGTTGAACATATATCCAAAAACAAACTCCAGGCAGTACTTTTGAGCCTTGATGCAGAAAAAGCCTTCGATCGAGTTAATTGGAAATTCCTATCCCAAGTTCTTGAAAAGTTTGGCTTTCACAAGACTTGTATTAATACTGTTCAAGCATTGTACGGCAACCCTTATGCAAGAATACAAATAAATGGAGCCATATCAAATTCTTTCAACCTTGAGAGAGGGACACGACAGGGATGTCCAATTAGCTCTCTGTTATTCGCAATTTATATCGAAGCTCTGAGTTTGGGGGTTACTCAAAATAACAATATTACCGGCATAAAAGTATATGGCCAGGAACATAAATTATCATTATTTGCTGATGATATATTAATATATATCATATATTATATTTAATATAATATTAAACCTCTCTTTAAAACTATGGCTGAGGGCCATCACCAGGAGTGACTTGCATGGGGAAATGAAGATATTAAGATGGTGCTCACATGATCTTGATTTCACCCCAAGCAAGCTAGATACAACATTTAAAGGCTGGGCCAAACATGGCCTGACTTCATATTGCACATTTTTCAGCAAAGGAACCATGTTTGATTTTCAAACATTAAAAAATCGATATGGGTTGAATAACGGTGATTTTTTTAGATTTCTACAGGTACGCCATTACTTAAATAGTTCCCTGTCAGACAGCCAGAAGGCCCTTGAAAACCCTTTATTGATAGTTTTCACCAGTGCATACACATCAGACACAGGGATGAAAGTAATCTCCAATCTTTACCAAGCTCTTCAAGATATTAAAAAGGAAAATACTTTCTATATAAAACACAAATGGGAAAACGAAACAAAAAAACCCATCCCTGACGAAGTTTGGACAAGCTACTGTACTTTTCAATGGAAGATCTCGAGCTCAGGCACCTACAGAATGTTTAGTTGGAAGATGCTGAGCAGGTATTTTTTCAGCCCTGCTCAGTCATCACATCAGCTAGGGCCCCCCAGCTGCTGGAGGAAATGTGGTTCTCAGTTAGCACATCACTACCATTTGTTTTGGACTTGCCCTTTAATAGTAACTTTTTGGCAAAAGATCCATGTAGAAATTGAAATAATACCACAGGAAAAAATCCCTTTAAACTGGGACGAATTTCTATTTGGGCTCGTACATTCAATCCCCTCAAATTTAAAAACAAAACAATTATTTGGAATTCTTACTGTTGCAGCAAAAAAAGCAATAACTAGAAAATGGCTCAAAGCAGACATCCCCTCTCTTGACAACTGGTACGACAAAATCCATGAAATCTATATCATGGAAAGAATCACATTCTCAATGAGGCTACGGGAAAACACATTTGAGGAAATATGGAAAAAGTGGAGAATTTACATATCCCAAAGATGACCATCCCTTGTTTGACTGTTCCTATACACCGATTGAATGTATATAGACGTGTATGTATGGACACATGTATGTGTGTGTGTATTGTATGCATATATGTATGTTGATATGAATGCATATGTACATGTGTAGACATTTGCTATTTCAAACAACCCCTGTGTACTTTTTCGTTTTTATTTTATTTTGACAAATTTTGTTTGCTATTTCATTTGTCACTGTCGGGTCTCTAAAAATATATGATTTGAAAAACTGTACTTGTATTATAATGTGACTCCAAATAAATAAAGAATTAAAAAAAACGTGTTAACGATGAATCTTCCACGCAAACCAAAGTTAGCCACGGAGTGCCACAGGGCTCAGTGCTCGGACCTATTTTGTTCACATTATATAGAGAGAGACCTGATACCACAGAGACCTGATACCACAGAGAGACCTGATAGGGATGCCAGCGATTATTCGATTATTCGCAACAGTCTCCATAATCGAATATTATTTCGATATTTACGTGCGACTAAAGATGAACAAAGCGGCAGGTAAAAAGAGTTCCTCCTTGTGGAACTACTTCGAACTTACAAGTCCAAAGGAAGTTAAATGCAAGCTCTGCGAAAAGACGTTGGTCTATCACAGCTCAACCTCCACAATGCATTCGCAGCATGCCGAAGAGGTTACAGAGAAAGACGCAGCACAGCCGGCCATTACCAACTTCACTTCAAGGCCACGTCGTTGTGATGACATGCTTGTCGTTTGTACTGTTAAAAGTATTGCAGTAAAGAAAACAACGGAATTCCTTTTTTTTTCTCTCTCCCGCGGAGTGGGGGCGGTCGAATAATCGATTATTATTCGCCAGGGCTGCCGAATAATCGATTTTGATCATGGTCAGTTTCTGGCAACCCTAACACAGAACTGACGAAACGTAAACACTTCAGTTATAAACGGTGACGACGTAACCAAAGTGAATGCAGACAGAAGCATGTGGTAGACTGCAGCGGACCTCGAAGGCGCCTTCGACATTTCTACATCCATTACCGGAATGCAGGAGCCATTTTATGATTGGAAACGTTTTACTCAGGTCTGGGAAAAGTGACAATCCCTTCTAAAGATAGATTTCCTTCATATAACGCCAGTCCACAAAGAGAGTGGGACACGTTGGCGAACAGTCCGTTTCTGAACCTGTGAACCCACGAGTTGTTGAAAGAAAGTCAATTTAATGTTATGAAAAGCTGTGGTGTAAAGAACTAAGCAAAGTATTTCAATGTTATGCTTCTGTGTACTTCTACTCCTCTACAGTCCAGAGGTACATGGTGTACTTCTACTCCACTACAGTCCAGAGGTACATGGTGTACTTCTACTCCACTACAGTCCAGAGGTACATGGTGTACTTCTACTCCACTACAGTCCAGAGGTACATGGTGTACTTCTACTCCACTACAGTCCAGAGGTACATGGTTTACTTCTACTCCACTACAGTCCAGAGGTAAATGGTGTACTTCTACTCCACTACATGTATGTAATACCTTTAGTTACTTAATCATGAAAGCTAAGCACTTCATCAAAGATGGGACACTCAGAATAAAACTGTATCCACTAACAAAACGACAAAGTACTAAGGACATCTACTAAAGTACAAGCAGAGGTGTGATGTACAGAAGTATTTACTCAAGAACTGTTCTTAAGTACAATTTTGACACACTTGCACTTTAGTTAAGTATTTCTATGTTATGCTACTGTATACTTCTACTCCTCTACAGTTCAGAGGTACATGGTGTACCTCCACTACATGTATTAATACCTTTAGTTACTTCACAGATGTGGATGAATGATGTGAAATATAATAAATAATAAGTGTTGAATCAGACTTTAGTTCCACCTGGAGTAAATCCACCAGCTACCCTGCAGTCTACAAAGTACTTCAGACTAGCTGCACCTTCACCAGCTTTGAGAACACTTTAAAGCATTTCCGTGTCTTCCCCCTCTCATCGTGGGCAACGTCAGATCACTGGCTAATAATGGACAAGCAAATGGTGGTAGCTATGAGTCTTATGGGACGGGTGGCGCAGTGGTCTGTGCATCTGATCACCAGATCAAGGGGGGTGCTGGGGAACTCCAGTTCGAAACCCGCTGCTGCTGCCACTGCGTCAGGCCGTTGTGTCCTTGGGCAAGACACTTCACCTGAACTTGCTCCTGTGGGTATTGTCCACAGTGACCATTGCATGTATGATATGTGTAATGTGTATTTGTGAAGCGCTTTGAGCATCTGGAAAAGCGCTGTAAGGAATTATTATTATTATTATTATATCAGAAGTATCACTTAAATCAGTGGTTCCCAACCTGGGGTGAATATTTTTGTCTAAAAATGTCTGAAAAACGTAAAGGAGATGACAGCTCATCTGCAATCAAAAAGAAAATGAGGACCTACCTAGAGAGCTATCTTAACTTCGGTTTCATGGAGGGAACGGACAAAACCCTCCCAGAGTGTGTGATATGCAGAGAGAAGCTAGCCAACGAAAGCATGAAACCCAGCAAAATGAAGAGACACCAACAGACCATGCACCCAGAAACAGTCGGGCGTGATCGGGACTTTTTCATAAAGAAACAACACCTTGCAAAGGCAAACAAGCCAATGGATATTAGAACAGCGTTTGTTAGGGCTGGCAGCGATGCACAGAAGGCCACCGAGGCCTCTTTTGAATGTGCACTTTTAATAGCAAAGGCAAAGAAACCGCACAACATTGGCGAGCAGCTCATTAAGCCAGCTTGCATTAAGATGGTTGAGAAACTGTGCGGCCCGCAGGTGGCGGAGAAGCTAAAAACTGTACCACTGTCAAACAATACGGTGAAAGACAGAATTGACAAGATGGCAAGTAACTGCGAGCTGCAGCTGCTCGAAAAGCTTGGAAAGGGGCCATTTGCCATACAACTTGATGAAACCACAACTGTAGCAGACGAGGCTGTGCTGATTGTTTATGTGCAATATATCGATGGGGAAGATTTGAAGCAGGACATTCTTATGTCAGTCAACCTTACCACTACCACCCGGGGTAAGGACATTTTTACTGCAGTGGATTCTTACCTCTCATCCCACAATCTTTCCTATGAGAATTTAGTTGCATGTTGCACAGACGGAGCTGCCTCAATGATGGGGAAAAACAAGGGATTTAACAGTCGCTTGAAAGAAAAGGCCCCACACTGCACAATATTTCACTGTGTGATACATCGCCAGGCCCTGGCCAGCAAGAAACTGTCAGAAGACCTCAGCGAAACACTCTCAACTGTTGTTAAAATAGTCAATTTCATCAAAGGTCGCCCCACCAACAAGCGTCTATTCGCAGACTTGTGCGAGGATGAAGCGCACCAAACCCTCCTCCTGCACACCGAGGTGCGCTGGCTCTCACGCGGCCGAGTGTTGGCACGCTTTGTAGAACTGAAGGAAAAAATTGAAGAGTTTCTACAAACTCGTAACCGCGCACTGTCAGAGCAAGTGACTGAGTCATTCTGGATTAAAACAGCATACCTGGCCGACATCTTCAGTCTCTACAATGAAACGAACAAGCGTCTGCAAGGCGTGGAGTCCAACATTCTCCAATGTAAAGAGGCGCTCGATGCATTTGTGCGCAAACTGGAGTACAGGGTCGGGAAAATGGAGAGGGGGGAGCTGCAACAGTTTCCACTACTGCTGAAACAATCCCAAAACAATCCTGAAACGGTGCCTGTGTCTGTACGTCGCAAATTCATCCGCCATATGAACGCACTGCAAACGGAAATGCAATCACGGTTCGCTGACATAGACGAGTATGTCTCCAAGGAATTGTGGGTTTTAGATCCCTTTATTGCCAAAATTGAGGATGTGGAATACCTGGATTGCGAAGATGAGCTCACCGACATCCAAGCTGACTCGCTGTCAAAGAAATACTTCCAGGAAAAAGGATATAAAAAGTTTTGGATTGTCAAAGGACCAAGCCTCGCTCCAAAGCTCACACTGCATGCCACGACCAGGATTATACTCCCATTCAGTACGACATATCTCTCAGAAACAGCCTTCAGCGCACTTGTTGCCATCAAAACAAAAGCATGCAACACACTGGACGTTCACAACGACTTTAGACTGGCTGTCACTCACATTACACCGGACATTCCATCCCTGGCTGCGGGCGTGCAAGCCCAAGGTTCACATTAATGAACCTACTTGAACCTCGTCTTCTCTCTGCTACCTGTTCCATGGCAGACAAGCATTTGATTTACCTGCTTAATATGCCAGTTTTTCATTTTTGTTTTATACAGGCCTATGCCACCATATTACCATTTTTTTATTAGACATAGTCTCTTCTTTTGAAGTGTCCTGTTCTTCGACATTTGAAATAAATATGATGCATACATTTGCAAGTAAGTAGCTAATAAAAGCATACAAAGACAGAAGTGTATCATTTTTTCTTTAATAGAAATGTTTCTTCTGCGCGTAAAGTGTTGGTTTCAGTTGGATTATTTGTCACAGTTGCTCCGATCAAATCGGTCTCCTCCATTTTGTAGATTATTTACGACTTTTGAATCCACATAAACACATCGCCAAAATCCGGGTTACTTTGAGCACGTGTTTTAAACAGTTGAATCCCTTTGAGAATTGTTTCCACTTGCGCCGTCCTTTAATTTCTTCATACAGCGGGAATCCAAATTAATTAATCCTGTGTCCAATAACCATCAAAGTCGCTCCAACAGTGCTCCTTAGTTACGCTTTCATCCTCCTTTAACAAAATACTTCATTCATCCAGTTTTTGACAGTAGTTGTAGCATTTTGAGACTTTTAAACTTTAATTACCGCTGTTGCCGTGTGTGTGTGTGTATGTGTGTGTATGTGTGTGTGTGTGTGTGTGTGTAGAACCGCTGTTACCAGGCACGTCTGTCACTACCCGATCTGCCCCCCTGTCCGATCTGTACTGCGCATGTGCGAGATGGTCCGCCATACTGGACAACTACATACGGCAACTGTAATGGGACACTTCACACAGTGGCGTTTGGCAAAGCAGAAAAAGAACACAAAAAACCGGGAGAGATGAGTTATTGTTATTACAACGTGACTTCCCTATTATTTAACAACTCTTTTTATTGGGTTCTTTTGTTTGGGGTTAAGTACATTGTCAGAATAAGTGAGGAATGGATTTAACTTTAACTTTTTTTTTAATGGCATATGGCTGTTAGACAGCCATATGCCATACATTTTTGCATACATTCACTGTAAATATTTATTCAGTATGATAGCTGCCAAACAAAAGTTAAATCCATTTCTCACTTATTCTGACAATGTACTTAACCCCAAATAAAAGAACCCAATAAAAAGAGTTGTTAAATAATAGGGAAGTCACGTTGTAATAACGAATAACTCAGCTCTCTCGGTTTTTTTCGTTTTCTTTTTGTGCTTTGCCAAACGCCACTGTGTTGGGTTGCTGTACGGAGTTGTCCAGTATGGCAGACCATCTCGCACATGCGCAGTACAGATCGGGCAGGGGGGGAGATCGGCAACAGCGATAATTAAAGTTTTGGGGGGTCGCAAATTCCAACAGGAGTCATTTGGGGGGGCCCTGGGTGAAAAAGGTTGGGAACCCCTGACTTAAATCAATGGATTCCATCAACGTTTCGGTCAAATACGTTTCCATCAAAAACTTTGAATCTTTCTGAATTGTTCGGGCAACACGAAATAAACATTTCCATCAACAACGTTTCCATCAAAGTTTACATGGCTTCCAGACTGTTCGGTTAACGTTTCCTTCAATGGCGTCTTAATGAAGTCTTCATCATGCAGTGTCCGCCAGTGGCTCAGTCAGTGGGGGCTTGGACTGCGAGCCGTGGCGTTGTCGGTTCAAGTCCCCGACCAGACCTAAAATATGGAGTGTGGACTGCTACTTGGAGAGGTCCCAGTTCACCTCCTGCCCTGCCGTGGTGCCCTTGAGCAAGGCACCGGACACCCCACTCCCATTGCTCCACGGGCGCTGTACACTAGCTGCCCGCTGCAGTACCAGACTCCTGGCACTAGGATGTGTTAAATGCAGAGAACACATGTCACTGTCTGCATGTGTGACCATTACAGAGGGGTTCATCCCTCCCAATTCTATGCGTCTGCGTTTTATTGTGTTCGTCTTGGAGTGAAAAGGCAACTTGAGCTCTTATATGCCACTGAATATTGAAGAAAACTCCTGTCAGCCTGCTGCATTGTATGTGTTGTATGGTTATGGCAGTCACATGTTGTTGTAAAGAATGAGTGAGTCAGTTGTTGAGGCAGCATGTTGATAAAGGTCAGGGGGCTCAGATGCATCCTTGCATTGTTCCCAGCCATTACCCGCTCGGGCCTGCTCTTATTATTATGTTGGGAAAACAACACTCCCTAAATGCCTTCAATGCTGTGACGATCAATTCATACCGGCTGCACAAAGAAACCGAGGCGGGAGGAACACAGTTCATCATGTTTCCAGTCTGAGAAAGCTCAACAGGAAACAAGGCTTTTCCACAACATGTGCAGACGGTGTAATTTAGTCTTGATCCAGACCGTATGTTGGAAGAGGTGCTTTGGCCAAATGTTAACAACCCATGAATGTATCATCCGATTGGACCATTTCAGAATAATATGATATGTACATAAGGCTTATGGTTGAAATTAGTGCTCCATCATTTTAAAAATATATAATATGTAGTTTGTTTGCAAAGACTGAATTGTGATGGATCAATAAAGTTATACGGCGATATATAGACATGCGTTCGTGCCATTAAAGAAAGAGACTGTGGGGACTGTAATGCCGGGCGTAGTTGTTACAGCCACAAAGTTATTATTTCGAGTCGTAATTTGATGATGGAAAATGATTTATATCGCCATGGTGAATATGTTTTGATGAAATGATTGTTAATTTTATATCGTAAATATGATCTGTTTCCTTGTACCTTCCGGTGTGTATTTAAGTGAGGACAGCCAGCGTGCTCGGAGACCCGATGAGACGGGGGGCGGAACAGTTTTTCGACCGCAAATTGCAGACAGAGATCGGTGTTGCAAATTTGACTGCACACAAAGTATAGTTTAGTTTATATAGGAAAGCATATCGCCGAAATATTGTTTGAAGATTTGTTATTTTGAGA
Organism: Champsocephalus esox; assembly: GCA_036324585.1. Lineage (NCBI taxonomy): Eukaryota > Metazoa > Chordata > Actinopteri > Perciformes > Channichthyidae > Champsocephalus > Champsocephalus esox. The sequence goes on from CM070495.1 coordinate 43,091,800, forward strand.
CCATTTAATACTTTTTTGTTAATAAATGACATTTTTTGACTGAAAACCTTCGGCTGCTTATTGCTTTGGATTGCGTGTCGTCAACCCCGCTCGATAGTGGCAAGAGGAAAGCTTGGGTGCCATTATAATAGTATTGTTTGTGATTGGCTTGCATCCATCACATCTCAATTTTCTTTTGACTGAGTGGAAAACTGTTCCATCCGGAGGTCGTACTCTGCATGTATTTGTTGGCAGATAGGCCAGTTCCTAATTCAAGACAGACAGGTAACTTGAGGAACAACAGCCTCGTTTTTCGTCATGCTTATTTAAGGCCGGTCCAGGGATTGTTGAATATCCTGAAACCACACAAGGTTTCAACGTGAGCTCAGGGGACGCATGTATCATCTGCCTATCTTCTCACTCGGCCCCCCCAGGGTCTCATCTGTAAAGCAGATGGGAATAGACTCTACTGTAAGCTTTGAAAGGACTGTCCTCCTCACACTGAGTTTATGCCGTCTCTGAAATATCTGGTTTCACTGAAATACAAAACGGTTTGAACAGAACAGCACTGCCACTTCTCTTTGTCTCCGTGTTTCCTGCTCACTCTTTACTTCTTGTTTCTGGAACAACAGAGGTTTAGTGTTAGAGAAATCTCACTCGTCCCCGGCTTGAGCTTCAACCACAGGATCCACGTGTCTGTGATCCTCTCCAGAAGGGAAGGAGTCATCACATACAGAGCATCAACTAGTTCCCGAGCAGTGTCCTTCAATGCTGATATCCAAGAGAGGGAGATGGAGGAATACCGGGTCTTGTAATCATACATCCTGTCATTTTCAAAACACAGATTTTTTTCTCAAAATTCTGACTTTTTCTCAAAATTCTGACTTTTTTCTCAAAATTATGATTTTTCTCAAAATTATGTATTTTTTTCTCAAATTAAATTTTTTGGGACTTTTTCATCAAAATTATAACGTTCTCTCAAAATTATGCCTTTTTTTCTCAAAATCTCAAAATTCTGACTTTACTCAAATTCTCAAACAGCGTCCTTCACATGCTGATGTCCAAGAGAGGGAGTCACACAGTCACAAGATGGAGGAACAGAAAGCAGTATTCAATGTTTACTTCAGATTAGCTCCACGTCAGAAATGAGCATGCTTGATGTCTCTCTCCATAGAGGCTGAGTCATCATGTTCATCACATAGCTATCATCTGCCTCAAGCAGTCCTGATGCTCTTCCAGGTCATCACACATCCTGTCATGTTCACAGCTACAGTTGGGATACCTTTGTTAGCATGTTACTCTCATTGGAAGAGGACATTCAGGATTTCCCCAACATATAGCAGCCTTTGTTCGACTGCTCTGTGCCTAGAAATGCTAATCTCCTACAACGCCCAGCCATCCCTTTTCATGTCTGGCAATCTATCAAAACTATACCCGTCAACATCAGTCTAACCTGGGCCCGTTTCCAGCTGCCTCGTGACAAATGTTGGCAGCTGGTCCAATTATGAGACAGCAGCGCGGCCCACACACGCAATCGTATCCATGTCATTGTACATGCAGGTCAATAAGGTCTACATCTGATTTACTTGTAATTGTTGCCAATCATGTTCAGAGAGTTTTATTTTGTAGTATGGTTGTTTCTGTATTCTGCTTATGCCTTTTGCGCCAAACCCTTAAAGGTCACCTATTATGCAAAATCCACTTTTTCCATCTATACATAACTATGTGTCCCCTCTTCTTCATGTCTCTTCTTCATCAACATGTGTTCCCTCTTCTTCATGTCTCTTCTACATCAACATGTGTCCCCTCTTCTTCATGTCTCTTCTTCATCAACATGTGTTCCCTCTTCTCCATGTCTCTTCTTCATCAACATGTGTCCCCTCTTCTTCATGTCTCTTCTACATCAACATGTGTCCCCTCTTCTTCATGTCTCTTCTATATCAACACGTGTCCCCTCTTCTTCATGTCTCTTCTACATCAACATGTGTCCCCTCTTCTTCGTGTCTCTTCTTCATCAACATGTGTCCCCTCTTCTTCGTGTCTCTTCTACTTCATGTCTCTTCTACATCACCATGTGTCCCCTCTTCTTCATGTCTCTTCTACATCAACATGTGTCCCCTCTTCTTCATGTCTCTTCTACATCAACATGTGTCCCCTCTTCTTCATGTCTCTTCTACATCAACATGTGTCCCCTCTTCTTCATGTCTCTTCTGCATCAACATGTGTCCCCTCTTCTCCATGTCTCTTCTGCATCAACATGTGTCCCCTCTTCTTCATGTCTCTTCTACATCAACATGTGTCCCCTCTTCTTCATGTCTCTTCTACATCAACATGTGTCCCCTCTTCTTCATGTATCTTCTACATCAACATGTGTCCCCTCTTCTTCATGTCTCTTCTACATCAACATGTGTCCCCTCTTCTTCATGTCTCTTCTACATCAGCATGTGTCCCCTCTTCTTCATGTCTCTTCTACATCAACATGTGTCCCCTCTTCTTTCTGTCTCTTCTACATCAACATGTGTCCCCTCTTCTTCATGTCTCTTCCACATCAACATGTGTCCCCTTTTCTTCATGTCTCTTCTACATCAACATGTGTCCCCTCTTCTTCATGTCTCTTCCACATCAACATGTGTCCCCTCTTCTTCATGTCTCTTCTACATCAACATGTGTCCCCTCTGTGGAAAGACACTCTGAAAGTTTCAGGAACAAAGATTTTCTCTCTTTTTGATCCATTTCTATAAAAACCTGTCTGAAAATGAGCTGATCAGATTTTGGCCACTTTGTGATGTCATAACGATGTGTTGTCTTGGTAATCATTAGCCAATCAGCAACCAAGGTAACCCCCCCCCCTTATCACCTGAATCTCCTCTAGAGCTCTATTGTGTTCTTTGTAACCAAATGTCTCTCAGAGGGGCGTGGAGAGGGGCTCCTTATTTTCATCTAAAGTAACAGACAGAGAATCAGCACTTTGGAAACAGGGCGGAAACAGAGGGGTATTATGGGTAATGCTGTAATGAGCCAAACACTTCAGAGACATGTTTTGAAAATATTTGAGAACTAAAATATATTGAAGAAAAACAGCATAATATGGGACCTTTAAGAAAGTGTTCTTCTGTGCATTGCAAATTGTCGTAGTGGCCAAATGGTGGTACTACAACCTCTGTATCAGTCCATGACATGGTTGGGCCCAATGCTTTGTTTTGTGTTATTGCAGAAACTTCTTTGCTTCTTACATGAATTCACGTGTATGTACGTTGTTGTGCCGCATGTATAACCTGTGCTCGGCAATTAAAAACGTTTCAATATACTTTGCTCTCTCTCTGGAGCCCTGTGATGATCAAGTATCCACAACACAACAGTAATGTTGTAAAACTCTACCATGGCAGCGTACGAACAGCAATCCATGAGCAAGTTGGAATGGTTTATACACTGCAACCTTATTACTATCAGAAGAAGTGAGTAATGAGTAATATCCTTTATATTCTGGAACATGCTCTCTCCATTATGTCACACTTCATTATGGTCAGCACTGCCAGGGTCTCTGGGAGGAATCCAGCAGCAGAAGTCTGATTAGATCTGAGCTGAAGACCAGACGTGGCCCTGAAGTCTGAGACAGCTTCCCGTCTGGCAACACAATGCACGACTCTCTTTTATAACGATCAAATCTGACAATTAGATCTGCCGCACTAAGGAGACATTCAGTCATAGGGTGAACATGTGAAGAAAATACATATTAAATGCATGTCTTTTTTTTTATCAAATGTAAAAACGACTTACTTCCGACCAAGCTTTCCTTTTTTATTTGCTTCTACCTCCCTTACCATCCTTCTTTCCTTATCTCTTTCCTCCCTCCCTGCCTTTCTGGTTTTTGTTTGTCCTCCTTAGCTCCCTTCCTCTATTAACTCGGATAACTGTAACCCATTGCACCCTTCCTTATCTCCTCATCTTCCTTTCTTTGTTTCGCCTCCCTTGTTTCCTTCTTCCTTCCTTCCTTCCTTCCTTCTGTATGACTTATTACTGAACACTTGAATGTTTCTAATGTGTGCTTTCTTACGGATTTACCTTTGGGAGCAAATAGGGTTCAGTTTTTCCCAAGAATGCATTGACATGTTGACTGTAAGAACTAATCTGAGTTGATGCTACAAAATCCATGGTGACGAAACGTATTACAACAGGGCTTGTTGCTAGGGCTGAACGATTAATCGATTTTAAATCGAAATCGCGATTTTAAATGATTATGAAATCGCAAAGCCTGCGATTTTTTTTACATTTTTTTTACATTTTTTTTTCTTTCTTGTGTGTCAGTCATCCACACCAATCAGAAGTGCTGTGCTCCACATGTACCAGCCATTGTTAACCAATCAGAAGTGGCCCCTGATAGAAGGTGATAGACAGATTGATCCAATCACCTGCCAAGTGCTTTTGAAAGTGCCTGCCCTTTCCAAATGGCTTCCTAGATAGTTTGGTGAAACAAACCATCTGAGTCAGGTTAGTGATGCTCCATCACATGTTTCTATCACAGGGTGAATCTTAAACTGAAGCTTGACTTTAAAGCAACTCAACGGAAGTTTCATGTACATTTAGTTCTTTCACTCGTAGCTCGGGCTACGGGGGTGCTAGAGACGGGAGTACGTTGATACGACCTTCCTAGCTGGAGATATGGCCGCATTTTACAATAACCTTCCGTTGGGTCGCTTAAAAACAAATATCGCAAATCGAATCGCAATATTTGTCAGAAAAATCGCAATTAGATTTTTTCCCAACATCCTACAGCCCTACTTGTTGCCACGTAAGCTTTTGTTTCATTCATAACCTCCAGACCTTCTTGAGAAGAAACAAAGATGTGTTGATTCTGGACAGCTGATCCAAGTGTTGATGACACAACACATATAAAGGTTCTTCTTTAATACTTTGCTGCTTGGTGTTTCAATGTACAGTTGGAAAATGACATTGTAACTCAACATGACTGGGGTCATTACAAATAGTGCACAGATCCAAGCTATTTCCCACATTCAAAGATAAGGAGAGCGACCAAAGTGAGAAATGAGGGACCCACTCTACATCATCACCCGCTTTATTTAGGCGATTTGTTTCCTGTCGACAGCCTGAGTTAAAAACAGCTTTGACATTGGCTGAGGAACGAAGTAGGAGATACCTCACTGACAGGCGAAAGCTTTACCAGATCTACTTAAGATATGCAAAAGAAAAGCTACCAAGCAGAAGTTATATGCAAGAATAATAACAGGAGATGAGAATAAATATCATCCATTATTCACGATGTCTATGCCAGTGGCTTTTAACGCTGACACCTTAAAAGTCACTCTCTCCCTTGTTGGGAATAACAATAGCAATACAAAAACATGTCTCTGATTTTTATCCAGAGCTGGGGAAAAGGCAGGCGACAGAAATGAAAATATATATCATATGTTCTTTTGTGTCTTATTATTATGCTTAGGCGGTAAGAAACAATGGTACAAATGGGATTCGTCCGAGTTAAGAGTAGGGATGCCAGCGATTATTCGATTATTCGCTACAGTCTCCATAATCGAATATTATTTTTAAAAATCGATTTTATTTATATATATATTTATTTTTTTATGTTCTGGCTTAGTTTCAACCAAAATATATATATGCTAATAATAGTAATAGTATTAATAATTGTAAATGGTCATTGGTCACACCAACAGTTTGTTTTACTGTAAACTTGGAGGAAGCCTGCGTGCAGAGCAGACTGCTGCTGCAGCACGCTACACACCGACCCCGCCTCCACCCCAACTCGAATAATCGATTATTATTCGCCAGGGCTGCCGAATAATCGATTTTGATCATGGTCAGTTTCTGGCAACCCTAGTTAAGAGGAGTTATTATTACTTTCTGGACATTTTCAACATGTACACAAACGTTAGGCAACACCAGCATACTGCAATGTGATATGTCCTTGGTCTATATTTTTAGGTTGTCATTTGTGCAGTCTATATTCTAAGCTGCAGGAAGTGCTGTATTGTTTTGGTGATTTCGGTCATCTGCTGAAATGGGCTTTATGTGTGCAGAGGACCCTGATAACAGAAGTATTATCCATGGACAGCAGGAAGCATGAACCGTCAAAGCTTTAGTGCAGGGGTGTCCAAACTTTTTCCATTGAGCGCCACATACAGAAAAACATACGAAGAGATGGGCCCCTCACTAGAGGTGAGGGATATCTCCTCTTAGGTTAACTTTTAAGATAGCAAAATAGATCAAAGGAAGATCAATTATTCTTTATACTTGAAGATGCTTTAAGAACAGCTTTCCATAGGGATTCATTTAGTTGACTGAATTGATCTGAAAAGGGGGCTTATTAAGACATAAATACTGTGGGCGTGTGGGCCGCATTCCATTATATTTTTTGAATTTGTTGAGGGCAAATACAAAATGGACCACGGGCCGCATTTGGCCCCCGGGCCGTAGTTTGGACACCCCTGCTTTAGTGGTTCATAATGACTCCTCAAAGCAATAACAGAACTCTCCAATCTATGAAATGTAGCGCTGCTTTCAAACGACAACAAAAACCCTTCAGGTAACTTGAAGATCTTGAGCTAAACAGTGAGATTGGAGCCGGCGCAGACAGAGGGTCGTCTATCTTGAAGTTAATAATCTGACGACGCTTTCACTGACATCGTAAATATCTGGGATTGTGTCTTTTTGGGTCCGTTTGCCTTTGAGTTACCGTCACCCTTCCTCGTCAATACTGTTGGCAACACTCTGAGGAGAGACGGGTGATTTGTGACTGCTGCTGAAAAGTCTTTAACACCATCCAACACCCGTCACTTTAGCAGTATCTTCGAAAACCTAATCTGCACATTTTAAAGGTGACCTTGATGTGATGGAAACTGGTATGAGAGCACAGATATGTATACATGTTTCTGTTGATTGTGTATATAGATATTTATATATTACATTACATGTTATTCGTTAGATGCTTTTATCCAAAGCGACTTACATACTCAATACTGTGGACAATCCCCACAGGAGCAATTTGGGGTGAAGTGTCTCAAGGACACAACGACATGCTGACTGCGGTGGGGTTTGAACCAAGGCGCTATCCACTGTGCCACACGCTTCCCTTATATATATTTGTATTTTGTATTCGGGATTGTGGGAAACGTTATTTCGATCTCTCTGTCTGTACACAAACTGAAAGATTGACAATCACGTTGACTTTGACAGATTTGGGGGCAGTACTGGTTGGGTCAGGAGGGTAAAAACAGGATGATTGTGTCTTGATAACATTGGAGCTGATCCGAAAAACAAACAGCAACAGAGACGATATACACCTGAAGATCAGCAGGAGAGGACTCTTTAAAGTAGAGACACTACATACTGATATACACCTGAACATCATCTGGAGAGGACTCTTTAAAGTAGAGACACTACATACTGATATACACCTGAAGATCAGCAGGAGAGGACTCTTTAAAGTAGAGACACTACATACTGATATACACCTGAACATCATCTGGAGAGGACTCTTTAAAGTAGAGACACTACATACTGTTATACACCTGCACATCAGCAGGAGAGGACTCTTTAAAGTAGAGACACTACATACTGATATACACCTGAACATCAGCAGGAGAGGACTCTTTAAAGTAGAGACACTAAATACTGATATACACCTGAACATCAGCAGGAGAGGACTCTTTAAAGTAGAGACACTACATACTGATATACACCTGAACATCAGCAGGAGAGGACTCTTTAAAGTAGAGACACTACATACTGATATACACCTGAACATCAGCAGGAGAGGACTCTTTAAAGTAGAGACATTACATACTGATATACACCTGAACATCAGCAGGAGAGGACTCTTTAAAGTAGAGACACTACATACTGATATACACCTGAACATCAGCACGAGAGGACTCTTTAAAGTAGAGACACTACATACTGATATGAGCCTGAAAAGCAGAATATGTCCTCTTTAATGTATGAGAAATGTGCTTCAACATTTCACAACTGTGAGGGATGTGATAAATGTCCAGTAAATCCAGTTGCAGCCACTTCAGCAAACATCAGCGTTTAATTTCATGTCATAAAATACATCGCTCCGTTTGAAGCATTTGTGCAGTAATTCCTTTGAGCAGTTAAATCATATCCATCACCAATCCAGACATAAAGCCGTGTCGTATAAACTCAGCGTTTGCTATTGGATATCCCAGAGGAAGCATCGTGATTACACATATGGAAACGTTTGTCTTACATTCACTGAACACATGCATAGTACCTTGACACAGAGATTATTCAGAAATAATTATGTGAACACTATGTCTGTCTCTTTGTCGTGTAGCATCGTATGAGGCATGAGCAGTCCAAATGTTGTAAATCGTACATCATGACCGTGCTTTCTGTCAGGGTCTGGGATTGTGATTGCAGTTTTTCTCAGGGGACCGTCTGTGGCCTTGAATCTGGAACCAACAAAGTGGATTTGGAAGAATATCGCATCCATTGAAGGAAAAAACATGTTTACTACTACGGAGAATTATAGAAGCTGTTTTCTCAGTTGTGTTATAAATATTGTTTGTTAGCTCTATAGCAGGTGACCTTAACAAATCTGTTGGCTGTTGACTGGATTTACCAGTGACTCTACTAGCTTAGATGTAAGGTCTTTTAACACCAGGCAAAATGATAATGATAGACCATCTTCTGTCCTGGGAAGACCACGATTTGATATACTTTATTAATCCCCGTGGGGAAATTGTTTCTCTGCATTTGACCCATCCTAGTGTTAGGAGCAGTGGGCTGCCATTTTGAACGGCGCCCGGGGAGCAGATGAATATATCTGTACGATAAAGGGTCTTGATAATATTGTCTTCAGTGATTGATTCAGTTCGTGTTTCTCGTCTTAATATTTGCACTTATTGATGTTGCAATTGGAGCTGCTGTGATTTAAGATGCAAAATATGTCGGACCTGATCGGACTGAATAAAATGTGTTCGTATAGTATCGTATTGAATCTTATTGTCACGTATGTTATCGCGTCGTGTAGTGTTTTGGAACACATTACAGTCTGGAGCAGCGTTAACAGCTCTAGAGTTGGGTCGATTGCTCACTTCTATTTCACTGACCGCAACTAGCGCTGTACCTGAAGTTATTTCTCTTTGTTCATCATTTTGTTTTCGTAGTTTAAAGCCCGCCTTTACCCTATGCTGTGCACAATGACTTGAACAAACATGTTTATGATTCGACTGATAAAAGGAGATTTTAATTGGCGACTTCTTGACTGTAAATATCTTGTCAACATGTCTGTAACGACATAATGGATCATCGGCTGTTACAGACTTGTGGCCTGGGACACATGCATTTAATTTGGCTTAAGTCCTTTAGCATGATAGCATGAAAGCATTAAGTGCTTTGTGTAGGGTGCTCCTTTTTTAAACAGTCATCTAGTGCAGTGCTTCTCAAATGTTTTCAGTAATGAAACATTTTCTCAGCCAAGTACCCCCTGACCGACCCCGGAGATTTATGATTAAAAAAAGCTTATATAAACAATATAGTGATGTTCTATCAGTGTGGGTTGTATAAACTCCTTCATGCATGAATTACAACAAACTAAGGATAACATAACAAAAACAAGGAGTTTTTCAATTGAAGTAATATGTGTTTAACAAACCAATGATATATTATGAAAAACTATAAAATACAAGACACAAATGACATGTTTATATGAGGACCCCCTTAGTGGTTATAGGAATATTTTATATAAAATTGTGTTTTCTATTTAACTTTTTGTACTAAGATTATTTTTGTAATCATGCATGGTATTTTTTGTATTATCCTTTTTATCTCACGTACCCCCTGCAGTACCCCAACGTACCCCTAGGGGTCCGCGTACCCCCATTTGAGAATCACCGAGACTAGCTTATCTCAAGTCGCCATCTAAGTGCTGATAGAAAATGACATGCCTGCTTATTTCTTTTCAAATAAATGCAATCATCTGTCAAATTGAATTTAATAAAATCAGCGAAGTTTGAATGATTCACAAACGTCTTTTCAAAGCGTCCGGAGCAGATGGAGATGTTCACGCTTCATACAGCTGGTGTCATCATGCCTGATTTACTGAGTCAGGAACCTTTGAAAAGCTCTCCAGGAGTGACTGAGTCCAGAACAGGCTGGTTACTTTAGTTTTAATCTCCGTTTCATTTCATTTATTAGAGCACTTTTTCGAATGCTCAAAGCGCTTTACATTACATATTACACATATCAGACATGGAACAGTGAATGCAGCAAATTAGGGTGAAGAGTTTTGCCCAAGGACACAAAGTTATGGGTACTTTTTACTTAAAGGTGGGGTAGGTAATTTTGGAGAAAGCAGCTCGAGTGCGCTAGAATTTGAAAATACACAGCCGGAACAAATCTGCCACTTCCTCACAGAGCCCCTCCTCCAACACACACGAACGTGCACATGACCAATGAGGGCACGAGATCAGTTTGTGCCCAGATGGAAGGCTGACAGGCAGGTAGGCCATCCAGTTATTTTAGCCTGGCCGGCTCAGATGATTGGTCGTGCTTTTCACAGCGCCACGGCTTCCACAGATGACATATTTTTATGGATTTTGTGTCAAAGCACTTCAGATATTCATTGCTATCGGGACGTTAAGAGCATTCCATGGAATATAACAAAAAGTGTATCTCGAGCCGGTTTCTCAAACTTACCTCCCCCACCTTTAAGTATATTTCGAAGCCCATACTTCTTTACTTTTACTTGAGTAAAGAAGTATAGTCAGTACTTCTACCAGAGTATTTTTAAACATGAGTATCTGTACTTCTACTTGACTAAAGGACGTATGTACTTATGCCATCTCTGACAGTACCGTCCGTAGAGTTTAATTGAACAGCTCAGACATCGTTATACTGACAAATATATAGTTTCAAATATTCCAAATGAAGGTTTTCAAAAATCCTCCTGAAATGAAACCATCTAAAGGCTGGAGGCCAGAGAGATAATTTATAACCAAATCCAGATTCTCCAGCTCCCGTATCTGTCTCCTCGGGGAGTTTTGAAGCAACGCGCAGTAAAACAGTGACTGAGGAGTGAGCGATGGTGCTGACGGCTATAAGACTGCTGTGAGAGTGTTTTCACCACATGAGTTTGACTCGTTGCTCCAGACAGACCCTGAGACCTATGTATGTTCCTGTTTGATACCTGGGGACCTCCACTGCTTCTATACACTCATGACACATGGCCTGGAGTTATACTTCCAACAGCACGGACAAAGGGAGGATTGTTCTGCGACTGTTAAACATTAAGACGTTTAGATGATTTACGTAAGATTCAGATTCAGGGTACTAAAGTGCAGAAATAATTCTCTGAGCAATAGAGTTCAGATTGATTAAGTGCTGGAGCATTCCACACAAGTATTTGCCATTATTGGAGAACTGTTTTAGGGCCTGTGTCCACATATTAGCTTAGAGTCTTTTTTGATATATTCCAATGAAAACAGAGTGCATGACGTCTGAAGCTTAGAGCCTTTTTTGTACGACCGCTCCCAGTGTTTCCATTTGAAAATATTTAAACTTTTCAGACAGGTGACATCACCGTGGAGGAGAAGCTTGTTTTTTGCCGTGTCTGTCAGATGGAAACTATCATAACAAAAACCTAAAGCCCGTCGGTTTGGCCGCGAAGACCGCGTGTGACTTTTATCTCAGATTTCATATGTCCGCAGATCGTCACACTCCCTCTACAGCTGTCAGACTGAGCGGCGAATCTCAATCTGTCAAAGTGTGAGAGCAAGCATCTTCTGGTGGGTGAACATAGTGTACAAATAACTTCAAACACATATATAGTAACACAGACAGATGCTAAAATCCAAGAGGGGGAAGTCAGTCTGTTTAATGTTTTTGCCAGAAAACTGAGTTATGTGGACACAGATCTATAACCATTTGGAACAACAATTACTCACGAGTGTAAGGCGTTGTGGCTCCCCCCCACATATCATGGAAAGATAAGCCGCTTGGCACTGGAGCAATTCATAATGGCAGTCGACATGACAGAAAGTATACTCCAACTAAGACCAAAACAGAACCTGGGAAATCCACATAACTGAATGAAACTGAAGCAAAACCAATAACAAGTGCCGCCTTACAGCAAGCCGCAAATATCTTTGTTCCATTTAGGGAACGTTAAGTCGAGTCAAGAAATGTAATTTAAAGAATTTTCTCAACGCTCTTTAAGTTGGTCCGTCTGGTTTTGCCCATCGTTTCCTCTCAGATCCTTACAATCAGCTCACCTGGTTCCAGCCCCTCTCCTCACCTGCTCATTCCCTCATTAGCCTCACACCACCTCCCTTTCACTTGGTACTGCCAGATTGTCTGGTGTGTTTCTGCCAAGCTCAATTCCAGTGAGTTAGGGCCTGCGTCCACACTTTTCTGGCAGAGCGCTGGGGAAAGCCTGAGCCCAACGTTTGGGTTTTATTATCTGTTTGTGCTACTATATTTGCTTGACATCATTTTTGCTCCCACACTTTATCTGAATGAGCTTCAGTGCTCAGTCTGACAGCTGTAGAGCGAGGAGGCCAACCAAGGTAACATCCAGGTTTCCAGTCAACTTTTCCGCAATTACTCATAGGGGTGGTTCATTTTTGTATAGTTATGATACCCACAAGTATTCGGGAGAGGCCTCATTGAAAAGGAAGAGCAGCAACCTATACGATATGCCCCTTGTACATGCATGTGGATGGATATCCTCGTGGATTCATCTTCCTATTATACACACATGCATTTCCAAACATCTGGACTACCTATGTTGCAAATGTATTATCTTTTCAATTTCCACACGGCATCTATTGCACGTCTGTCCGTCCTGGGAGAGGGATCCCTCCTCTGCTGCTCTCCCTGAGGTTTCTCCCATGTTCCCTTTAAACTGGGTTTTCTTTGGAAGTTTTTCCTTGTACGATGTGAGGGTCTGAGGACAGAGGGTCTGAGGACAGAGGGTCTGAGGACAGAGGGTCTGAGGACAGAGGGTCTAAGGACAGAGGGTCTAAGGACAGAGGGTCTAAGGACAGAGGGTGTCGTATTGTCATACTGATATTCTGTACACACTGTGAAGACCACTGAGACAAATGTAACATTTGTGATATTGGGCTATATAAATAAACATTGATTGATTGATTGATTGATGTAGTATAGAAAAGTGTAAGTGGTTGTCTTCTAGGGGTGTAACAGTTCACAAACATTTCGGTTCGGTACGTACCTTGGTTTTTAGGTCACAGTTCGGTACGTTTTCGGTACAGCAGAAAAAATTATCACAAAACATAAAATATTTGTTGGGGGTTTTTAATTATTATTAAACTGTGAATATTCACTCAAATACAAAATATAATAAAATAAACATTAAGGTGCAGCATTTCGATGAACTGGAATCATCTGTATTTGAACTGTACTAGCACCTAAGCAGCCAGTTTGACATTAGGACTTGCTTGTCATTGTATGTTCATGTTTTTTTAAAGAAAGATGTACTTGTCCACATTGCTTGCCGAAAGGGCAGATCTGCTGGCACTAACAATGTCTCCTGCCGTGGAGAACACCCTCTCTAGGGACAGAGGTAGCAGATACAGCCAGGTAGCGCTTTGCTACCATGGCAACATAAGGATAGTTGGCGTTTGTAATAGCTTTGGCTCGGTCTGAACTTTTTCACACGTGTACTGAACCGAAGGGCCCATGCCGAATATTTTCGGTACGAATACCGTTACACCCCTATTGTCTACACACCAGAGGGTTGGTGTTTTAACTCTGACCCTTTTTAGTCGACATGTCAAAGTGTCCTTAGGCACGATATTGAACACAAAAGTCTGCTCCTGTATTATTGCACTGATAGACACTCATAATGTTGTAATTCAATATGTTTAGGCCAAAAGCAAAAGATATGTCACATTGAGGTAATTTCGTGGAATATGTTTCCATCATTCTTCAAAGCACCCTCATCTGTTTTGACATGCCAACTTCTCTTCCTCATAAAATGAAGTTGATATATTGTGATAGCTTTCTAAATCTGTTTCAGACTCCACACTGAAATCGACAATGTGTGTGAACAGACACTTCATTATGTAGAATAGAAATCACCATCAATCAAAGCTTTGACTTACCTCCATTTCGTTTGGACGAGCAGAGGACGGTACTTTCTCTCCTCTTCCTCCACCTCCTCCTCCTGGTCATCACGGTGAAGGTTAACCAGCCTCTCAAATGGCTTTCTGCTGGGCTCACTCCGCTGCAGATTGACCCTTATTGCTGCCTGGGTATTGCTCATGTCTTGGGTCACAGGGTTTGTCAGGAAGTCAGGCGTCGTGGGGGAGTTGGTGGTGGGCTTTGTTGTGATCTTTTCCTTTCTACTGGTTGGATCTCTGCCCTCTGTCTCCTCCTGGATTACCTCCTGTGGTGCTGGATTTATCTTGTAGGGAACATCCAATCCTTCAGGCCCAGTGACACTAAAAGACGTTTCTAGTTTATCTTCCTCTTCATCCATTCCTTCCTCGATGTCCGTTGCTATGGTCCCCCTGTAAGTCTTCTTCAACATGTGGGCTTTCTGGGCTGCTCTGCATATAAAGTGGAACATGTTCTTGATTGGTTTGACTGTCTGTAGCTCTCACTGTATGACTAACATTGATTTGATTCTTTGAACTGATAGTGGTCCCACCCTCTGATGCACTTTGGTTATACGTCTGAGTCTCAGAGCCTATCTGCTGCTGAACTGCACTCTCTGGACTCAAACGAGGGTGTTTTTCACTCCCTAATTCCCGAATGAGTGGAAATGTGACACTATCTGAACTCTCAAACGCATGCAGAGGATTCTCCAGATCTTTCTTTGTTGTGATGTCACTGACTGAAACACTTTGAGCACTTGTTAGACTCTGTGAAGGCTGCCAAGAAGTGGTGTCCATTTTCGTTCGTGGCTTAATAGTCCTCTGCTGTTCTCCTATTGGACTTTCCGTCACTTCCTCTCTGTCTGCAGGATGTTCATGAACTTTGTGTCGCTCTCTCAGCTCCAGCTTGGTTAGCCTATCAAAGCTCTTAAGGGCGGTGGTTCTGCCAGAGCCTCGAGACGCAGATATGCGCTTGTTGGAGGAAGAGGACTGGGTGGGCAAGGCTAGAGATTGAGGGTATGGCTCTGGAAAGTCTGTAGGATTGTAATCATAATCTTCTGACTCCTCCTTCATCAAGGGCAATATCCCCTCCGAAGGCAGTGTTTTGAAGAGGGGAAGGTTGGGAGGAAGTTGATGTGGTGTTGAGAATTGATCCGTTCGCCCTTGTTGGTCAAACCTTTGGGCGTGACTCTTGCGTTTGTCCTCGTCTGTTGGTTCAGCTAACATGGGGTTATGGACCTTGTTTCTGGTCACACTCTGGCACAGGGTAACACATCATCGTCCCTCCCTCTGGGGGACAGTGGCACACCTGGCAAGGGTCAGTATTTAAGGAGTGCCCGGCATCGTACTTTTGCCCGTCGTAGATGCAACCAACTCGTTCGCACTGCATGCAACCGTCCACAGGCTCCGAGACATCGATGCAGTTTGGCGGCAAATCGGGACAGCTGATGAAGTCGCAGCTGATTCTTCCTCCTCCTGTCGGGCAGAGGCACTCTGTACTGCCGTAGTCAACAAAGTAAGACTCTCCCTCTGCCACCTTGCCGTTCTTGAAGCCAGCGTGGAGGCAATCATAGTATTGGTAACCCTCACACATGCATCCTTTCTGCAAACATGAAGCGCAACAGCTGCCAGTCTCCAGCACTTCTTCGATACAGTTGTCCAGCTGAGGACAGTCCACACCGGTGCAGTCTCGCTGACACAAGCACACACTCGAGCAAAGAAAGAGGATTGTAAACCTGAGAAGAAGTACTTCAGCTTTTAGAGCAGCCATGGCACCAGGTGGGTACAGTAATAAAAGCAGATCCGGTTTCATTCAAGGGTTTATCTTCAAGGATTCTGGAGCGTTCTGTGAACCATCTTTACTCTGCAAGAAAAAAGAGAGACAGGTAGACACAGGCTTCTTTCACAAAATGAAAGCAGACCAACATCTGGCTCGATAGTTAATCTCACAAGTCTACCGCGTACCTGATTTTCTCTACAGGCACAATTTCCTCGACAATCTTGGTTGCAATGAAACCCTAAATTGTAACTGCTGAACTTAGAGAGTGCAGTTTGGAGTCTGTGGGGAAATGATAACACTTACTGGAAAGTGCATTCTCTCAAGAAGTAGAGAACAAAGAACGCAGTCTTCTTGTTTTGAAATGAGTTTGAAAAGTTGATCAGACTCAAAGTGTTGCAATTATCTCATATGTTAATTCTGTTTTGTAACACATCATTCTTATGCTAAACATTTGTGAGTTTCCTTTCTGAGCTTTCCAATAAGCTACACATTACTGTCTTTGCCAACGTGTTTTTAGCCAGCTCTTCTGTAAGACAATCTGCATATGTTCCCATGGTAGTGGACGCTGGCTGGCCATCTTTAAAAGTAAACAAACCCCCCCACATCAAACTCAAAGTGCTCTAATCCTGGAGAGATATTCATGATGTATCTCTGAAGTGCTGAATGTAACACTGATCCGTCACATAGGTCCTGTCAGAACGCATTTAATCCACATCGCCCTGGCACTGCTTCAGACAGAATGATCCCAACATGTGAAAAGCCAACCACTGGAGAGGATGTTGTGACAACAGCTTATAATAGTACTCAGATGTTATAGTTAAGTAAAATGGCTATATACAATTGTAAAAATACTCTGTTATAAGTCTTTCATGAAAAAGGACACAAGTATTGTCTCAAAAAATAATTAAAGCATCAAAAGTGAAACTTCTCGTTATGCATTAAGTCCCATTTCAGAATCATATTGAATGACTGTTTTATGATTATTGATGAATGGATGCGTTCGTCACAGCTGGTGAAGATGGACCAAATATTAATGACTGTATTCACTGCTGGATATCGTAACATATAATTATACATCAATGTTAATTTATGTTTAAATGTACATTTGTGGCTCCCAAAATGAAGTGGAAATAAAGTAGCATAACATAAAATACTCAGGTGAAGTACAAGTACCTCAAACGTGTGCTAGTACAGTACTTGAGTAAAACTAAATTCTACCACAAAGTGAAATTCGAACTAGTTTTTTGTATTTTGGCGTGAAAAAATATACATTTAAAGTACTTTAATGGAAAGAAAATAATGGCTTTGTTGGTCACCAGGCAGTCCATCTCCAACCAGCAAACTGTAGTGTAACCAGTGAGTTAAACTATTACAGCCTTTTTCCGTGCTCTATGAAGGAGTTTCTTTTTTGTTTTTCCCACACCATCAGAAGGCTGTTTTTAATATGTTATAGTGCCAAAGCCAAGCATATCTAACAAACAATGACAAGCAGAGAAATAGAAAGAGGGTTGAATAATTTGCAATCTGTATGCAGTTAGCTACATGAGAGACTTTCGAGCCCTATTGGACCAAACAGACTAGGAGGTGGAAGAGCTACTCAGATGTTATACTGTAAAAAATACTCTGTTACAAGTAAAAGTGCTGCATTCAACAGCTTAGTGCAAAAGTAATGGGATCAAAATATACTTTAAGTACCCAAAAGTATACTCGATATGCATTACTATCATTATAGATGCATGCATGTGTTCATCACAGCTGGTAAGGGTGGTTTTAATAACTGTATTTACTGCGGCTGGAGATCTTAATCTATAATTATATGTTGATTTATTATTTGATTATAATTTGTATTTACTAATAATCTGACTATGTAAAGTAACTAAAGCTGCCATTTGCATGTAGTGGTGTAGAGAAAAGGGATAGCTATTATATTAGATATAGAAGTACAATATTAGCTTCTGACATCTTAAAAAACAAATACTTGGTTAAAGTACGTCAAAATGTACTCAGGCACAGCACTTGAGTACATCTACTTCATAACTTTGTACCACTGAGCAGACTGCATAGATTTGGTAGAATTTGTCATCGTCTCTCACCTGAAAGAACTCACGAAACTCAAACACTGGCCCCGAATTGCAGCGAAAAGTGAAGTTGAACTGCTTCAACAAACTTTAAAAGCTAACTTCCTCTGTATCGAAGGACTCTACGGTGCTACCAAAACATCCGGGGATTAAACTGCATGCTCCAAATCCTCGATACAAAGCTGTTCGAAAGTCCAAGGAGTTCGTAGAAACCGGGTTGAGTTACTGGAGACCTGCGGGCTGTCGGTGCTCTGCTTTCCGCTCAGAGTGAGTCTTCAGACGGTCAGAGAGCGACTGGAGCCCCGGGCAGACACACCCACTAAAATACAACTCAACCCCCTCCTCCTCCTCCTCCTCCTCCTCCGACAACTTTTACTAACCCCTACCCAGACTTTCTCTCTCTCTCTCTCTGTGTGTGTGTGTGTGTGTGTGTCCGCAGATACATAGACGTTCTCAGGCAAATGTCCGAGTCAGAGTCCTCGTACGTGTCCACCTACCTGGTAATAAACCTGCTCCTGATTCTGATTCTGATGTGTAATGAAGAGCAGACACAAAGATGTGCAGGGTAACTTTTAAAATGTATTCCGTTACAATTACTGGTTAACTGTGGAAATCAGTAACCTATTCTGAGTATCAAAATATAAAAAAGCAATGTAACCTGATTACTTTTCACTTTCACCTCAATATCAAATGCAAGAGAAAATGTATATCAATAAGATGTTTGTTTGTTTCTCATTAGGTAAGAATAATGTAACCTTAGAAAAGAAGAAACTAAGATCAGAAATGATTGTATTGATAGGAAAAGCTGCCTTTCATGAAGCATATTCAGCCCATACACCAACAGTGAAACTCATGAGCACATACTGCAGGTTAAAAAAGCAGAAATGAAATCTGAGCTGACAGAAAACGCTCCATTTTAGTTTAACACACACAGCTAAGCTCACACACACTACTTTATGAACATACAGGTTCACCTGCTGAATTAGAAACAGAACAAATGAAGCGAAGAAAGTGGAAACCATGAAGCAGATTCAGGCGGTAGAAGTATCACTCTTAAAGTATTATCCTACAGAACAGTACAGCTCACAGAGAAGAGATGAAAACTGAAATGTAACTGAAATGTAACTGTAATCAGGATTATGAAGTTACCTTTCTGTATGATTACGTCATCCTGTTACATGTAATCCATTGCTCCCAAAGCCTGGGCCTGGGAGTGGAGTTGTGGTTGGTCACATGATCACAGATAAGACCACTTCCAGAGGAGTGGTCCGGCTCACTGATAGAGATACAACAATGGAGAGGACTTACGTTCAGAGTGAAGACCTGTCACAACTTGCTCACATATCAAAGTGGATTCGGCCGTGACAGAAGTTCACTGCAGTGTCGTCAGAGTTTCTCACAGACGGCGGTGTCGGAGAGGGAGATGATCTTATATATGTATTCATGTATTTAACAGGGACATTAATCAACATCTCCAGGCTGAAGACTTTCTTTTCGCCGCTACTTTTAATTGAACTATTCACATCTTACACTGCACTGTAACTTTTATTCATGTTCCTGTGCTATTCATGTTTTAATATCTTTGCTTTTTAATGTTCCTAATGTGCTCTTAATGTCGTTCCTTTGTGTAACGCACTTTGAATTGCCGTGTTGAAAAGTGCTATATAAATAAACTTGCCTTACCTCTGTAAATGTAAGAGGCTATTTATCATTGTCAGATTTTGAATGTCAACCTAAAGACACACTTCATTTTAAACGAGTACAATCAAATACAAACATGCAGCGTACAGTAGATTCGAGAGGGGGTTGCCATGGTGTGGTGAGCAACCTCTGATGTTGCACTCGTAACACGATCAGGCTATGAAACTCTGCGTGGGACTTCAACAACGCATGGGTGAGATTTGTAGGATCCCTGTGTGATCCACGGGAGAGCTGCCAGATGCAGACCAGTGGTTGAGAGAGAAACTCACTGCTGTCCCTCGTGTGGTTTATTGAAGACGGGCCAGCTTTTAGTTCCTCTTGGCAATTACAGTATGTCGTGGAACATTGGCTGCAAAAGAGTATTCCAAGACTGTTCCTAAAATGTGAAAGACACAGACTGAAGATTGCCCAGAATGGGTTTCATATCAGTCCACAAAGAAATGGAACACACTTTAGAAAACTTTAAACTTTAGCTAAGATGACTGACTATCACTCTCTTCTGCAAAAAAGCTGAAGCTTAAGGAGAGTGAGATCATGTTATATCGTGTATATGCAACATCTACTTAAAGAGTCCTCTCCTGCTGATGTTCAGGTGTATATCAGTATGTAGTGTCTCTACTTTAAAGAGTCCTATCCTGCTGATGTTCAGGTGTATATCAGTATGTAGTGTCTCTACTTTAAAGAGTCCTATCCTGCTGATGTTCAGGTGTATATCAGTATGTAGTGTCTCTACTTTAAAGAGTCCTATCCTGCTGATGTTCAGGTGTATATCAGTATGTAGTGTCTCTACTTTAAAGAGTCCTCTCCTGCTGATGTTCACGTGTATATCAGTATGTAGTGTCTCTACTTTAAAGAGTCCTCTCCTGCTGATGTTCACGTGTATATCAGTAT